>BMAO01011305.1:0-19859 GCA_019973975.1 Trichonephila clavata
AGGTTTTTTTAGAATTTTATAACCCACCTATGCGAAAAAGATGTTCTGTGGCAGAGCAGAGTCGGATATAAAGGAATATCGAGGTTTTGGCTCTGTTTTGTAGCAACAAATGTGTAAGGAAACCTTGAACTGCTGAGGACAAGACTCCGATGGTGTGTATTTCTCATGTGTTCTTGTTTTTTGCCGTACGACTTGCTACAGAACAAAGTGTGTTTTGCAATTTTCAAAAGTTTGAAGGCAAGTTTCAAATATTTATACTTTCTAGTATACATGCGACTTGAAGTCAAGCACAATGCACACTTAAAGAATTGTAGTTTGTTATACTGTGGTCGTTTTTAGCTGACCGTGTTTTGTCCTTCAGTTAAAAGATTCATTTTCCAAGATGGCGTGTCGGGTATTATGGAATTCATTGCATTCCATAACTTGCGACGTAAAGAATAGCATTCTATAAGAATCGACAAAATATACTGAATAAAAATAAAGTTAAAAATGAATTTGTAGCATAGTATTGATAGCTTAACTATAGTTATTAATTATATAAATAGTAAGATAGCCTCATTTAAAACTAAAGAACATTTTTTGAAATTGAATCCATTAGAATGGAAACAAAATACAACTTCTGACAATAAAGTTCAATGAATAGTCATGTAATATTAACGTAGATGAAATATTAACGAAAGTTACCTTACTGACCTTCGAAATAGTCACTCCCATAACTATGCACCCTGAGATCTCCTATATATTCCTGGAAACTTTGTAAGAAGTCTTTTTTGAAATGGAGTTCAAAAGTCTCGCCACGCACAGATTTACGGTTAGTCTGAAGTTTTCATCAGCTATCATGCGCACAGTTAATTGACGATCTTTAGTGATTAATTTCTCACTTCTCAATGTTTTCGTCCCTGACGGAGGTCGCCAGTCATCCGTTACGGGGGTTGGCAGAAATACTTGCCCTGCTTTTCAAAATGGGCGAACCACTCTTACATACGCTGCATGTTCAGTGTTTGATTTTCATAAGCATGTACCTGCATCGCATAAGTTTCTTTTGTGTCTTGCCAAGCTTAAAACAAAACTTTAAACAGATATTTTCCGTTCATTTTTCTGCTCTCAGTTAAGAACCAATACACTAAACAAGCACTTTGTAAAACAAGTCTTACATGGATCACAAACGAGTCTCAACTGAACAACGGTTAGAACAAATGGTCAACTACCTGGACTGCCACCACGCATGTGCAGCGTTTTGTTTGTCAGTGTTGCCAGATCAGCTGTTCTGACTTCATTCACCGAACTATATTGTCAGCGTGTCGTGACTCAAAGCCACCCCTCAGACTACCTTCTCCCCGTCTATCTGCCAATATGATAGGATGTGTAGGCGGACTTAAAGGATCATAAGACCTAATTGCTAATCAAATAGATTTATTGATTCTAGTTAACACCAATAGATATAAACACACAATTCAAATTTAAGAGAAAAAAATAAAGTGGAGTACGAAAAGGGGAATTACTATTAGCGGAATAACAGAATCGCAACTGAATCTATGAAAGCTTAAACACACACAATTACAGCTACGCCACGTACGAATATTCACAATATTTTAAATCACTGACCTTATCTTTTATCATCGGCTGTTCCGTCGGGATGATATCTGCCTTGTTGACTCGTTAGGAGAATGGAGAAGGATCCACACTCTGTAACACGGATTTTTACAAGCTTCAACAACTTCTCCTAGCGTAGCTCTACACGTAACTGCTATCTACGAATGTCAACAACTGCGTGCTGACCTACTGATCTTCAATTCATTTAACTTCACTCTTCCATCTCTTCACTTTACTTAACTTCTTTAACTCGCGAAACCCGAACTTATATAATATATCTTATTTGCATAAATCGCGCTTGGCTCCCGGTGGAGATTGGTTGAAATAAATAAATTATTTTCAAGAAAATAGAGAAGGTTTGTGGAAGACCGTATAAATCCGTCACAAGCGGTTTTATAAATAACAGGCAGGAAAACTGGATTTTCTTCTATAATAACGTAGTTCCCATTTAAAAAAAGTGTTAGAGGATAAACAAAGTGTATTCGAATGTTCTTAAAAAAGACAGTTAAGAATTCAGACCGAACTTCTAGACTTAGAGATGACTCCAGTATTAACGACAATGAATCGCTCCATTTTGATGGATCATCTGTAAAGGATTTCATGCGATGAATTAAAGAACCGGAAAACAAAGACGCTGAATGTATTTTCTGTAGCGGAAAATTCTCCGAAGATCTACGAGGGGAAGTTTGGATTAACTGCTTTATCTGTTTTCTGTGGACTCACCTTGAATGTACTGGAACAAAGAAATAAAATAATATGTGTGATTTTTTTTTAAATAAGCTCAAAACAGAAAAATGACTTTCACGCATCCTTAAAAAATATGACTTTTACAATTAAAAACAAGTAATATGAAATTTTCTATAAGTCAATTCCTACTTTGAATGGATGAATAGAAAGTATTTTATTAACGATTGAAAATTTGAACAAGATATATATATATCCATCACTCATCCGGTATAGTGGTTATCGACGCTGACTGCTATACCCTTGGGACTGGATTCGAATCCCGGAGAAGGCATGAATGTTTGTAAATGTATAGTGCCTTCACGGCATGGAGGTACTCTAAATAGCCGTCGAGCTGTAAGTCCTCTCGTGAGGTTGGTGGATGGAGGAAGGGGAAAAGAGGTGGGAGTCCCCTGAACACTCCCAGGGAGTTTTCCCTCAAAATTGGGGTAGGACCAAGCCAAATCGTACTGTCACCTGCATGGTGCTCAAAGCTACAGCTAACGATAAGCGTACAATATAGCCCGATGCCATGATGAATTTCATGGGCCTCGATCTGGCTACTTCAGCCAGGTGGCATTAGAAACAACAACATATATATATGAACTAATAGTAGGAATTGAGAAAATTCTACAGTAGAGCGTCGTTTATCCGAATCAATTGGGACCGAACACCGTCCGGATTCGCGATTGTTCGGATAACTGAAAACCGAATGTGATCCATGGAGTACATGAAACTGGACACTATTCGAGTATTGAAAATCATCCCATGTGGGAAACGTGCTTGAAGAAAAAGCAAAATATGTGCAAAATGTCGCAAATTTATTTTGATTGTGGAAAATAATCCCTTATTTTTCGCTGTACCATTGTACACCTTCGTTTTTTGCTTCAATGTCTCCGATTCTCTTGAGCTGCAGTAATTGAGTAGGACAGCACTCTGAGTGTTGATTGTACCACTCCATAGCTGTCTCTAACGCAGAAAAGCGTCAGCATTTGATGGACCCTTGCTACTTTCGTTGTTGGCTTCGTCTTCATCCGTTTTATTGTCAACAGAGTCGGATTCTTCTTGCACAGAAGTCACAATATCGTCAATATTTAGTCTGCTTAACAAATAATACAACTGAAATACTCCTTAAATTACCTTTCCCCGTCACTTTTGGCCTCACATGAAACAACTGTTGAGCACATTGCTCTGTTCGAAAACGTATCCAGACTTTGGTCCGGATATTTGACGCTCCGGATAATAAACGTTCGGATAAACGACGCTCTACTGTATTAACATCAAGTGTCATCCGGTACAAGTTTAAAGAACTTGATTGGATGAATGGAAAGTATTTTATTAACGATTGAAAATTTGAACAAGATAAATATATATAGAGAGAGTGAGCTAATAGTAGGAATTGAATAACTACGTTTTATGAAATCTTAATTAGTTTTGCAATAGTTTGAATCATCTATTTCATATTACCTTTCATTTACCATTTTTTTTTAAAAAATAAACTCATTTATAACAAAAAATAAATATTACCGTAATATCCCGTCTACAACGAGCACCGCCGTATAACGGGCATTTATACTTTCAAGCTGCATTTTGTAATTTTCATGCCCGTATGCACTGCTCTTACGTTTTTAAGTCATTTATTCGAGGCTTTGTCCGAGAAAACTTTTGAAAGATAGTATACATCTAGAATTGTGGTGCATAAGGTATGTCAGTTCTTTAAAATAAACAGCATTTCCATGTTGTCGAAGTCTAATTTTCTTTATGCTCATAATTTTTTTACATTTAAGGTATCCGACTGGTTGCGAGAATTTTTTTTCTAAAAAAAGGAGATATGGGGATTTTTTTTTTTTGTTTTTAGATTTGTTTAGTGCATTTTAAGAAAAATGTACTAAAATTAAGAAGAGAAAAAGAAATTATTATTACTAAAATGGGAAAAGGTAGGTAAAAATTGACTAAAAATAGCATAAACGCGGCCCATTCTGTACCCAAGGTTTATGAACAAATTTCCAATTTTTCGATTTTGATGTGTCACTATATTATTCAATTTTGAAATGACCTTCAGGATAAGAGATATTTTCTTTTTCACAAAAACTAGAGCGCTTTATATCTCAGTTATTATATGAAATTGCTTAAAAAAACAGTGATTATATCCACATAAGGGACTGTAAATTTTGTAATAAGACAGTGATTGATACATCTGAAGGTTAAAACACTTCTACTATTATACAGAACTTACAGAACAAATTTCAGTTAATTATGTTCAAAACTTTATTAGCAATCGCTGACCCCGTTTCATTATTTTCAAAAAAATCACATTTCGAGTAAAACGCGTTTTAAAGTATGACATCTTGGTTAAAGTAATGACATCTGCTTTTACTAAAACACTTGTAGTTTTTGTTCCAGTGAACGGAAAATAATAAATTTGGTATTTTTATAAAGATAATAAAATGGCGCATAAAATAAAATCATAAAAAATTGTCAATTTTTGGCAAAATTCACAATTTTAGGGTAGTCGGATACCTTAAAGCTATCATTTTTATACGCAGCGTATTACTCGCACCCTTAAATTTAGGTCTTATTTTTTGTGTTAAAAGTGCGCGTTGTACGCTGGATTTTATGGTATTCTTTTTGACAAGTGATTATTCCTTGCAATCGTTTATAGTATATATCCAGGAAGATTTTGGAGATTTTTTTATATAAATCCAGGAAAGTTATTCTTAGAAATGTAAATGGTATTCCATAATACCCAATCTTCTATACGAGGGCAGTTCGGAAACTTACCGCTGTTTGGGCGTGACGCTGGAATTACGATTCGAAGCGCCCTCAATCGAATGCACGAGCTATCTCTGATTCTTGCAACAATGAAGAAGTGGCTTTGGGGCCAGCATTTCGCTGACGAAGAGGGACTTAAAAATGCTGTGATCCCTTGGTTTAAATCGCAGGCGGCCGCTTTTTATGCAGAAGAAATGGGTAAAACGGTTCGACAAGTTCTTGAATAATGGGGGTGACTGTGTTGAAAAACAGAGTTGTACCTTTGATATGTAAATGAATCCCCTGCCCCACCCCCTCTGTCTGGTTTGTTTTTTACAGCGATTCGGAAGTTACTTTCCGAATCGCCTTCGTATATAGATAAGGGGGGAAATAAAGTAAAAAAAAATTTTTGTTGTGCACTACCATAAGGGGAATAAAGTTTAGGTACTTGAGCCTTTTTTTATGGTAAAATGTCAAAGAATTTTTATAAAAGTAAAGCAGAGATTTCAGTATATTTTAACATTTCTTGCAATGAGAGAAGGATATATACTAAATAGAAAAAAAAGTATTAGGTACATTTACTAGTTTCTTTAGTGTTAAATTTTTTAAAAAAATGCAAACCTGCAGTCGAAGTGACAGTGCACAATAAAAGACGGAAAACAGTTTGGGTAAGCCTGGGGGATCGACGGAGCGGAGAAAGAGAGCTGGGATTAAGAAATGTTGCAATGTTCCATTCTTGTATTCATTACGGAGTACTCACCCAACAGCAACTATCATTCTTGATTATTTATATTGTAGAAAAATAATTATTTGGAGTCCAAAATCATCTTACCAAAAATAAGTATTTTTCCTTTTTTTTTTTGAAAATTCAATCCTATTGTAGCAATATTAAATTCAAAATTCATGTCCAAAATTAATCTACGTATGTGGAACATCTTTTTCACATACGTAGGTTCTGATTGATAATATTCCCCCCCCCCCTCCATACAACCGCAATCCACTCTGGCGAACAACGCTCGGTTTTCTAATGCTTTTCTCTGCGTTTAAGCCATGTTTTTTTTGTATTTTTAACACGAGTTATTTAATTCTAAATCCAATGCAAATTGAGAATGCACAATCTCTTTTTCTACCTGTAAACATTTTTGAAGTATTTAATGACAATTTTGCAGATGTTTACTAATCATTACGTGGTACTTAAAACGATTGAAGTTGCAAGTATGTAATGCCTGTCGGTTCCTGCTTGCCTCTGAAACCCCTTGTCTACCCGCAAACCCGGCTAGGTGTGTGGGAGAAACTGAATGTTCAACAGACATGATTCCAATTTAATTAATTTATTGTTACCAAAATATCAATCAGACACAATAACAATCTAATTAAGATAGGCAATCAAATAGTAGAGCTCGGAGGTGAGATTCACTTACACGGAGATACTACTACGGACCCTCTACTGCCGAAGTGGGCATTTCGTCGATCGCGATTGACCGGTGGCCCGCCAAGACATTTTGGGGTAACCGCCTAAAAATTTTACCAGTTCATATTTATATACTGAAAATTCAAGATTGGCTGACTAAGCCTTCTACTGACTATAGCTACGAAAACTAACTTTAGATAAAAATATTTTATTTCTTTAATATATTTTGAATTGTTTCATAATAAATGCATCACTTGATATAATTATATTTGGGTCTATTATTATTAAGTTTGTATAGTATTGTTAAAAAGTATTGTTAAAAGTATAGTTTAAAAGTATTGTTTTTATTTTAGTTCTGTAGGTAAGTACATATTCCGTACTTATTACTAAGTTATAATAATAACCTATTTTCCTTACCTCATCACACATACGACATTGGGCAGTAGCGTACACAAGAACTTTTAAAGGGATGGGAGTCAAGGGTTGAAGGTCTACCATTCTCGCATCATACCCCAATGCGCAGTCAAATATATTTTTTTGATTGTCGGGAACAAATAACAGTGAATAATAAATTACTGAATAAATAATTAACATTAAAAAATTACTAATATCAAATACTTATAACATTTTACATACTATATACATGGGACTATAATGAATCGGAAGAAAATGAAGGGTTATGAGATGGAGGGTCCGGACCCGTGGTGTGCCTCCGCCTTTGTGTGCGCTATTGACACTGGGTGGACCGCAACTCCTTGAAAATATCAGAAGTAGCCCGCACCCTGGAAAAGTCTGCCCACCCCTGCTCTACTGAATCTACGATAGCTTAAATACGATCAATATAAACTACGTCGCGCAATAATAAAAACTAACTTCTAATTAAACAAGCTCACGATGCCTGTATTTTTATGCAGCGGATCTTACACTTGAATCTTGCAGGAGATCTTTATCGAGATTTGATCAATGTAATCGATCCACTCTCCGTAAGCCGTTTTCCTGGGCAATTCCAAGACGTCTTAATAATTCCACTATCCTTCAATCTTCAACTGACAAACTAACTCGCAAATTCTTTGCTAACTCCTACTTGCTAACTCTCAAACTCGCGAAAACAGAATTTATGTAATATACTTCATTTACATAATCACGCTTTCTTGGTCGGTGAAAGTTGGTTAAATAAAATATTTTTCGCCAGAAGAGTCCCCAAGGTATTAATATAGTCGCGGATAGATGCGTCACAAGTAATTAGCGTAATTATAAAAAAAATTGTTTTATGCTTAGTTTTGCAAAGAGCAATTTTAGTCTTCAAGAATCTATGTTATTGAGTATTGAATAAACATACAACATAAACAGAGATGCACGAAAGTAGGAAGTGCCCGAATGGGACATGCTGTGTATTTGAGAATTCTTCCTGCTTCTCATACACTTTCCTGGCTGAAGCGTCGCCAGAATTCTTCTCGATAGTCTGTTTAGACTCTGATGAACCGGCGTCTCTGAATATTACTAAAACGAACAGATATAACTAGTCCAATGGGGGGTTATGACAAGCAAGCATTCCCAATGGAGATTATCTGCTAATTCTGTGACTCATAGCGCTGCGAATAACAGCTTACATCAGACCAGAGGTGCGGTGACACATAATTGATTATTTATGTTCTTGTTGTATTTCCCCAATAAATCACTCAATTTAATGATATGAACATTTCCTTTTCAATTTGTGACGGGTGCTTACGCGTTCACTAACCTTCTCTCGAATCTTTAAATATTTTATTTATTTCAACCAATCTCCGCCGAGAGCCAAAAGCGTGACTTATGCAAACGAGATAATTTCGGGTTTAGCGAGTTCGAAAAAGATATAAAAGGGTGAAATGAAATGAAGAGAAGGAGGTTGATTAAGAGGGAATTGTGAGAGTAGTTTTGCTAGTGGAAATATATTCGTCGGGAGAAGACTATTGAAAAGTATTTATTAATTCGGTTCGGGACGGAACTGAGAGATAGCTAAGATTGAAGCCGCTCCTTAAAGCATCCAGATATAGAAGAACCTACCTTAAGAAAAGGTATCAGGTCAGTTGTTTTCATAAATTAGATATAAATGCGTAATTTGATTGTATGCGTTATTCTCCGTGGATTCAGTTAGTATTCCGTCGTTCATAATCATATTCTTCTCGCACTCCACTGTACTTTGTTGACCTTAAAGTTTGAATAATATTTGTGTATTTCTCTATTAAGAAAGGTCAATAAATAAGATTGATTTATTAAATAAGCAGTCATTAATCATGAATCCAACATACCCAGATTTAGATAATACGCAAAGGGGAGTTAATAATCATAGGGGTAGTGAAAGGCTACGACAAATTCATGTACAGCATACCTACCGATTTCCATTCCATTTGGATACTTCCTTCTTGATAGTTACTTTTTATACTTTGTATACGATTACGATAAAAAGTTTTGAAAAGGAGTCAGGTGACACTTTTTTTTGTATGGTGACTAAAAAATTGCACCCTTGGTGACTGATATACTTGTTAAGTGTTTTTATTACATAAAACACGCCGAATAGTTTTAATAATCATCTGTATTTATTACAATTTTAAATAGTTTTAAAAGTGACCAGTAAAGCACTTTTTAAAAAAAAAGTTTTGTTTTTTGTTTTTTTTAGCCACATTTTTTTCCAAATGAATAGTGATGAAATTGTTCACTGCCTGGCCTCTTTATTACTGTTTATTGAATCATTATTATGTAACTTTATGCTTTTTTAAATTTGGTGAAAGATTTTCAATGCTTTTGCATCAAAGTTCAGAAAAGTAAATTTTATTCCTAAATAATTTAAAAACTTGAATTCAATTTAAAATAATAAACACCTATAGTACTCATTAGGACACGTGGTTTATTGTTTAGTCAACTTCAAATACTGTTGTGGTCGTGTCTGCATAAGCCACTAACTGCCACCGGACTGAAGTGATCACTTCGGTTCAGCGGTAAGTTATGTGCTTAAGGAACAGAAGGAACAAAGAACGAATCTTCTTCATTGATGACTCTGACCGAACTTCGAAAAAAGCAACCTTCGCGCAGCAGTTGTAGCGCCATCTATCCACAGCAAATGCAATCAAACACACAAATCAATCACACACGAATGTTGCAACCCACAAGCCGTTACATACAAATGACGCAACCCACAAGCCGTCACACCCAAAATAACGCAACCTACAAGCCGTCACACCCAAAATAACGCAACCTACAAGCCGTCACACCCAAAATAACGTAACCTACAAGCCGTCACACACAGATGACGCAACCTTCAAGCCGCCACACACAGATGACACAACCTTCAAGCCGTCACAACCTAATGACGCAACAATTCCCACGCTCATCATAACAACGATATCGTTCGTTCGCCTTACCGACTCTTTGGTAGGGAAGTGTGTGGTGGTGGTATCTATATAAGCCACTAATTGTCTCCGGACTGAAGTGATCACTTTGGTTCAGCCGTAAGTTATGTGCTTACGGAACGGAAGGTACCGAAATTGAATCTCTTTCATATCAAAAGATTTTTTTAATCAATATATACAAACACAAATGTTCTATTTTTCTATGGAATGTAATAGTTGAAGGAAAATAAATTTTCTCTAATTTTATATTACATTTACTGCATTCGAGTATTGAAAAGCGAAATTAATGATTAGAAGATTTGTTAACCATTATCTAATAATCAAAAATATGTTAAAGGATTTATTTATATTGCAGTGTATGTTGCCAGTAATATTTAACCTTTTGAAAATTGAATTGGTTTGTCGAATTAATTAAAATGGAAATTTTTTTCCGTGGATATGTTATTCATTAACATTATTAATTGTAAAAAAAATATGCTAAAATTTTATATCGTAATTTAATATTAAAATAAATAAAAAATTAAAATCATTAAACAATTTCATACAATGAATTTAGTGATATTCATATTTCCTCAAAATGTAATTTCTAAAAATATATTTATAATTTTTAAAAAAAATCAAATGTATGTGTGTGCACTCTATTTTAAATAAATCTTATTATTTATAAATGCGCTCTCAAAGAGACTAAATCAATAGTATATAAAGAAATCTTTAGCGTTGAATATATGTTGTCGCTGTACTACATAATTTCATGATTCATTACATGATTTTTGCTGTTACACAAATTATATAATTACATACATAATTATATATGTTATATTTTTTAGTAATGGAATCTAGCATGTTGATTAAGATTAAAATAAAACTGTATTAATTTCTAAAAAAACAATTCTCTTTCCTACTTTATTGCAATGCTTACAGATGGTAAACGAATTTTCCTCCCTTTTGTATAATGATGCTTTCAATTGAATAAAGTCTAAGGATTGAAAAGGATTGGGCAAGTCTGCAGTGAATTTTAATAATTTTTGAATTTTTAACCATTTTAAAGGATGACGAGGTAAATTATTCTGCCATAAAAAGTATATGCACTTGGAGAAATCGTTTATGTTTTTCAACATTTTATTATATATAAGGATCTTTTCAGAAAGAAATGCATAATTTTGAAGGAAACTTTTACTGTTCACGCTATTAAAAAATTATTCCGAAAAAAACAAAGGGATCTACTAAGCAGTTAGGTTTTTTAAACATAAAATATTAAAGAATATTTTGGTCTATATATACTAATGCTTCGCCATATAATGGGCTTAAAAGTCTTTTTTTTTTTTTTTTTTTTTTTTTTTTTTGTAAATTTGTTTTTTAAACTTCAAATAACATTGAATATATTCGAAAAAAGGAGAAAACATTTTAAAATAAAATATTTATATATTGAATACACTTAAGATTTACTTTAAATTCATTACACAGAAGAAAAAAAAAGAAAGTGCTTACCAAAAAGGAGTACTCTTTTTTTCAAATTCCATTTTATGTTTTGAAACGAAAAGCAGATCGTAAATAATTCTTCAAACAGAGATGGGTAATTTCTATTTGAAATATTTTGGCTGGCATATTCATGACTTAAAATACTGAAACGATGATTTAATACATGTTATGTTGTGCTTTATTTGTTACTTTACTTTTTCTTCCAAAATTTATTATTAAATAAAAGAAATTATTAGAGGTAAGTTGGCATCATTTTAGGCGACCAATTTGACGACTTAGGTGACCATTTTGGTCACTTGGCAACCTGGTGAACCATGTTGGTGACCATTTTTGTCAAGTTCGGGACTTATGGATTCTTCTAGAAATGAGTGTAGAAATCCACTAATTTCACGATCTATGACGCAAGCGAATTTTTCTCGAAGGATCCTGCGGGCCTATAAATAGAGAGATGCTCGCAGAAAGTCAGTCAGTCTTGTTTCAACCAGCGATTAGTGATTATTATTTTGACTAGCGATTAGTAAATTTGCCTTGACCGTGATAACTGATTAGCTTGGCTATGCTTGTGAATAATCTTTTACATATGTGTATGTTAGACACTGATAATTGTGTCTGGGTTCTGTTGAAGGTGTGAAGACCTTCTGAGATTTATTCTGCGAATATTGCTGCTGCATTCTGTATTTCAAGTATTGCTTTTGCGACTATAAATTCTCATCGCTCTTAAAGAACTGTCTTGTTCTTTGTGACTGATTTGCATAAAATCCTCGAACCCCGATCAACGTGACAATATTCACAAAATGAATACATCTTTTGCATTAGATAAATATATATTTATCGTAATGTCAGCTCAGTGGCTGTGAGGTAGCGTTCCCGCCTCTTAAAACTAAGGTTTCTGGGTTCGGTCCCGTCTAGAGTCTATAGATTTTTTGGATGCAAAAATCGTAGGCATGCATGCTTACGATATGTGGCATGCAAAAGATGTTTGGTTCTGGTACTTTCGGAAAGATTAAATCACGGAAATATTTAGTATCTAAGAAGAGTTTGAATTGAATAAATATTCAAACGTCACAATCTGTTAGCGATCACTAGATGGTGCCATCAATGAAATGGCTTCCCCTCTTGGGGGCTTTCCGTATCTGCTAATGGCTTAGCTGCGAAAATGCAGCCCATTTGAAACAAACAAAAAATAAATTTTAGATACTTAGTACAGTTATAAAATATCTGGATTATCCTTAATACATGGCAAAATTGTATTCATATATATTTCAGATAATTGTTTTCAGATTAATTTTTAAAAGTGAAACTTCTTTAGGCGCAAGAGTGAACGGGAAATTTGTCCAGTTTTGCGTAACAGGGGGAAAGGAACGGAAGTAGTGATTTCACCCGCCATCCCCTCAAATCGTCGCCTATGTGAGGAGATAGCGAGTGGGAGGAAAGGAAAGCGGGGGACACCGCGTGACTTGCGTCATATCCGTTAAAAAGTTGGACGATTGCTAAGGGGGAATTGCATCAGAGATATGGAGTGTGTGGCATCTTGCTGCTTAGGTATTGGAGATATTAAGTGGGTACCCTTGCTACTCGTAACGAACAAGCGTGGCGTATTTTCGTAGTTTTTATATAATAAACATGCCGTTTTCAACGAATAAACGCGCTCAAAATATTACCATCATGGGGATCTTCCCGTTAGGAAAGTGTCTGGGGCATTGTGTATATGTCACTAACGTTTGCGCCAGAATCGCTACGGATAGCGTCTTGTAAGCAAACACAATGACTATTGTGAGTAATGCATTAAGTTTATATTATTAATTTTTATTTCCGTTGAATTAAAATTAATTCTAGTCTGAATGCTAGAATAAATGCAAAAAGAGGAAAAGAATTTCGTGTAAGAAAATAAAAAGGAAAACTAGCAGCAAGTCCAGTCGAAAGTCTATATACCACCAATTAGTCCTGTGGCAACTGTTATCATCTTCATCCATAAAGTTTTAGTGCTGTACACACCAGAGGCTGCTGCAATCATTGGATCCGACGATGATTAAAAGCTGATTACCTTAACTGGAGGCTTAAATGTTGATTTTGCTTCAGAAGAAGCAAAGTCAATCATTGAATTCTTGAAACGGACACTGAATTTGACAATAAATACTCATTCTAGAGAAGGAAAAACAATATACGGAACCACGATTGATGCAGTTTTCTCACATTTTCTTGATTGACTACAATCGAGGATTTTTGTATCCTACTTGTAGATTTTTGTGTCTTTCTTGGAAAATGATGTAGAAAATTGAATAAAAATATTTTCATACAATAAATGAAGTTCGAATTTTATTTGATTAAAGTAAGTTCCTCAGCAGTTTAATATAATTAGATGTATTCCTGCATTTACGGCCAACGTTGCCAAAGAAGTTTCACTTCTATCGCGTGGCTTTCTTTCTACGTTGCTTTTTTTAATTATGTATTACCAGTAAATGTTTTAACTTATATTCAGAGGTTATATTACCTAGAGGGTTGCGAAAATGTTCGCACCGGTAAAAAGGATCACTAATGAACAAAGTTAGTGAATCTCTGATTTTTTCAGAAAATGCAAAACTGTATCTAAAAGAATTTTAATGTTATTTTTTAATTTAGTCATGACTATTTTAATGAGAAAGGAGTCAACAAGCTTTTTGACTTTATGAAATTTTCCTAGATTTATACTTCTGTGACCATCCTTTTTGCAATATAATTGCTATGCCATTTGAGTTTTTAAATACAGGATGGTGAATCGATTTTTTGACTTAGTGAATCGATGTTACTCATACGTTGAATCACCACTAAGGGGAAATATGAATCACCGGCCAGTTTTTGAGTTTGTGTTGCGATGTGTAATTGTTTTTCCCCTTACATTTTTATGTGTCCTTTTCTGTGACCTCATATCATTTATTTCTTTTTGTGATACCTAGTTTCCGTTTTCAAAAACTTAAATGTTCTTCTAAATAATTTTTTGTTAAACATTTCTGTTATTGTTTACTTTTCAAATTTTATCGCCTTGGTAAAAGTTATTTTCTAAAAGCATTTTAAACTAACGATTTATTTATTTTTATTTATTTACTCACTCGTTTTTTTAAAAAAAGTTTATTTTCTCATAGGACTTATTTTCTCATTAGACTTAACCTGTCCTACCATATAGACAATCAAGAATGCAAAAAACCAAAATCAAAAAAGAAAATACTGTATTAAAAAAAAAAACGTGGAAAGCCACGCGATAGAAGTGAAACTTCTTTGGCGACGTTGGCCGTAAATGCAGGAATATATCTTATTGTATTTAACTGCTGAAATAACTTTAATCAAATAAAATTCGAACTTCATTTATTGTATGAAAATATTTTTATTCAATTTTCTGCATCATCATGACACAATAGGAGTGTGGTAACTAAAGTAGGATATAAAAATCCTCGATTGTAGTCAATCAAGAAAATGTGAGAAAACTGCCTCAATCGTGGTTCCGTATATTGTTTTTCTTTCTCTAGAAACAGTCTTCATTGTCAAATTCAGTGTCCGTTTCAAAAATTCAATCAGGGGCTTTGCTTCTTCTGAAGCAACATTAACATTAAAGTCTCCAGTTAAGATAATCGGCTTTTAATCATCATCGGATCCAATGATTGCAGCAGCCTCTGATGTGTACAGCACTAAAACTTTATGGATAAAGATGATAAAAGCTGCGACACAACAACCTGGGGATATATAGACTTTCGCCAGGAATTGTTGCTAGTTTTGCTTTTTTTTTTTCTTTCACGAAACTCTTTTCCTCTTTTTGCATTTGTTCTATGCTATCTGACCAGAATTTATTTTGATTCATTAGAAATAAAAATTTATAATATAAACTTAATGCATCCCTAACATAAGTCACTGTGTTTGTTTACAAGATGCTATCCGTAGCGATTCTGGCGCGAACGTTAGTGACATATACACAATGCCCCAGACACTCCCGTAACGGGAAGAGCCATATAATAGTAATATTTTGAGTGAGTTTATTCGTTGAAAACGGCACGTTTATTACATAAAAACTACGAAAGTACGCCACGCGAGTTCGTTACGAGAGTATCAAGTGTACCCACTTAATGCAAGACCACCTTGAAGATCATGGTGGCCTTATTCAGATGACCTTGCTCAATGTCTCCAATACCTAAGCGCCTTTCGTCCATAGCAGCAAGATGTACTTTTGATGCACATTCCTCCTTAGCAATCATCCAACTTTTTCACGGATATGACGCAAGTCACGTGGTGTACCCCCTCCCTCCGCTCTCTTTTCCTCCCGCTCGCTATCTCCTCACCATGGCGACGCTCGGGGGAATGGGGGGAATCGCTACTTCCGTTCGTTTTTTCACTGTTACGCAAAACTGGGTAAATTTCCCATTCACTCCCGTCCGCAAAGAAGTTTCACTTCAAAATTGTTATGCGAGAATGCAGAGGCCAGGAGACAAAAATTACATCTGTCTGTTGCTGATAATGTGAGAAATAAGGGAACAGAGGAAATTAATGTATTGTTAACAATATTTTGAAAAATATACTATAACCATGAGAGAATAGCTTTCTGGATGGGTTTTGCAAGATGGTTTTGGGCAGTATGGGAACAATGAAAAGCATAGTGTTTAGTGTCTTCTGCAGAATCGTATAAACCAGTGGTTCTTAAGCTATGGTCTGTGAACCCACGGGGGTCTTGGTTTGTGCTTCCTCGATAAAACGAAAAATCTGACGTTGGTCATATTTACAGCTGGCTCATGGAAAGGTACAATTATCATTACGAAAAGGATTTGTGATACTTTACAATGAAAGGCTTGGAAGATATATTCTTGTTTGTTTAAAGTTTTAAAAATAGAAACTATGGCAGAAACCCTATTATAACATTTATTAGAATGACAGCAATAAAAGTTTAAATTCTTTTTCCATCAGATCTCATAATGCAGACGATAAATGTAACCTCGAATTTATCGGTTTTCCGATTCTATAAGTACTTAATTAACTCATTATGAAATGTCCAACACTTTGGGTCACGTGATGTCTCCATTATACCCGAGTTCGTGTTACCGGAAAGCACAATTATTACTTGATAACCTTAATGATGTGTACATTTGTTTAGTTATGACCCTTATTTCGTAATTTTGCTCATAAAATTCGTCTGTGTTCAGCTGCTGCGAAGAACTCTAATATTACTCATATCGATTTTGAATTCCAAAAGCATTTTATTCTGATTTAATTATATGCAGTTACATTAAGATTCTTTATAGAGTAGTAAATATGCTGAGTGTACAAAATTTTTTTTATTTGTATTATGAAATGTATAATTTATAAAACAAACATTATATCTTTGAGAAAAAATATAGAATTTTTTTCCCTAAAAATGTGCTACTTTGATAAATATAAAATGGTTTGTGAAGTATAATTGGTTCTTTCATACATCTTTTCCGCACATTCAGGGATTGCAATACCGGGATATTGAATACTGGTATTTTGAGCCATTTGTACAGTTTTGAAATACCGGTATTCACAAGTTTAAATACCAGTTTTTTTGGTATTTACTAGAATTTTTTTAAAATTGTTTCTTGTATGTTCAGGGATCACTAACATAGTAAAATAGTAAGCGTTTTTGTTTGTATGTTACAGTGTTAATTATTGCCAATGATTAAAATGTATTATAAATTAAACAGTTTAACATCTATTTCAGAAGGTGAAGATATTAAATGTCTTTATTCCACTTATTCCGTTGTTCTTATTTTTCATTTTCCCTGCTGGTTCTATAGTTCTAAGGCAACTCATTAAATCCATCCTCTGATTTTTCATTGCCACATACAACAAAATAAATGATTATTAATCTGAACTTAAAAATATAAACATAAATTATTTCTTTGACAAAAAAAACCCCTAAATACACTACTCCTAACTAAGTTCTCGTTGAAAGAGGAATGAGACAAATCCTAGCTCATCCGCCTTCCTTTATCCATCAACACCTGTTACTACAATGTCTCCCTAACGGGCGAAATTAATTAGACTGTGGATACAAAGTTGCATCGTAAAATCAAGAGAAGTTCTAAAATATCTGAGTCATCATAGGTCAAAACTGTCCCATTACAGCTTAGAGCGATACTGCACTTGCACAGGATTTGTAGTCTGATATTCGTATTTGAGAAACCAAGGTTGTACTTGTGAAGAAAATGCGTAATATTTCGATATTTTCTAAATTGGTGAGTTTGTTATTCACATTGTATTTGCATATTATACCTTAGGGTTCAAAATGTTTTTCATATTCATTATATATGTACTCATAAAAAATAACGCATAGTAATGAATAAAAAATAACTTTACAGAACATGAAAAATCAGTTGATAATACTTCGGTTTGGTATCATTATTTATATAATGAAAAGAATAGGATGGCACAATGTAAAAAATGTTCTAGAGTTATTAAAGTGAATGGGGGAAATACAAGCGGATTTTTCATACACATTTAAAAAACGAAACATGATGCAAATTAGTTAACGAGTAAAGAACCTAATTACGATGAAGGTACAAATTTAAGCACACTTTCTAAGCCCAAAACGTCAGGGATTAAAGATTAATTTGAAAAAAAAAATTGAATGAAATTATAGGTATAATGACAGTAATATTTGCACTTTTTTGTGACTTGAAGTATCCGAACACGTTCGGAGTACTTTTTAACAAAATAGCATACTAAAACATTATAAATGCTCTTTTAGGACTCAATTCCAATAAATATTACTGTGTGTGTGTGTTTAACTATCAAAATTTAAAATAAATTACCTGAATTTTACAAAAATCACAATTATAAGTGAAATTTTAGCAATATTTTTGAAAAACTTCAAAGCAGTTAGAGAAAAAAAGTAATAAACATATATTAGTAAAAGTATTACGGAAACAAATTAGATGCATTTATCTAGAAAATGTACTAAAATTTAAATTTTTTATTAAAATTTGAAAATTTTAGAGCTGATTGAGTAAACATTATAAGAAATGTTACATTTTTTATGCGACCATTATTTAAATAACAAGCCATAACTCAAAAAGTATTCATACAATAAGAAATATTTTAGTACATTCTCTAGAAAATAACGTAAATATCAGTTTTAAAAAGTTTTATAGAAATACATTCGTAATATTTTGAGTTATCAAGCTCGCCATGATAGATTTTGAGCAATTTAAATGCCTACTTCTGGTAGATCAAAAACCCACTTCCGGTTTTTCTAACTTTATAAAATTGATTGTAACTTGGCCTCTAAGTACTGTAGAAACAAAATAAAGTATGTTTCGTAAAGTCAAAAGATAACTCTATTCAATAAAATAAAAAAAAATATCTGTCTTGACTGAATTTGGTCATTTTCAACGTGTTCGTATACCTTAAATAAATAAGATGTTCCTTTATTTTTTGTGTGATTCTTTATATACTGTTATAATTTATAAATTACAAATTATTTCTTGTGATCTTTATACTCTCTAATAAAACTAATAAGTAAAAAAAAAAAACCTACCAGTGTTTCCTTTTTTTCTTCTAAAATTTCTAATACCGGTATTAAAACTGGTATCCCCTTATTAAGCTCTAAAAATACCGAATATCAATAATGAATTTTTGGTCCGATATTGCAATCCCTACACGCAATATAGCCTTCTTCACTTTTTCTTTAACCAGCACTACAGCCTGTCACAGGCCAAGACTGTCTCCGCGAGACTCCTCTATCGACTCTGGAGTGATAGGAGCGCTACTTTCTTTCACTTTTAAATTTGTTATTTTCATCTTCCGACTAGAATATGAATAGAAAATAGCAAGAACAATATGTAGATTTGGGAGGTTTCCTTTTAATTATAATGTTTGTACTGCTCTAGAAGATATTAATTAAGATTAAACTAAACAAGTCTATTAAATTACTGCTGTGTGGATCTTATTGCGCATTACCGAGTTGTAGAAGTGTGCTGAATGAGCTGTTAGTTCAAGGATTCGAACTCTTGTTTCTCTTAAAACTACAAGTGTCATTGACTCCGTACTCAATTTGCTCATTAATTCAATCGGCTGAGCGAAGTTAATAATTATTCTCCGAACCAACAGGGAAATAATAAGCTTCTTAGTTCATTATTAAATTCTTTAGAAGTGTGATGAATATTTTGTAAAATAATTCTATGAGGGATCACGGGGGAGAGATGTTGAGCCTTTATCTATATGGGTTCTCTTTTTCTTTCCTTTTCTGGGGAGGGAGTGGGCTTTTATTTGCTCGTGCCTCTCTCACTCATTCACTCTCTCTCACTCATTCACTCTTTCTCTCTTCATTCACTCCCTCCACTCATTCACACTCTCTCACTCATTCACACTCTCTCACACTCATCACTCCTCTCACACTCATTCACTCCCTCTCAACACTCATTCACTCCCTCTCACACTCATTCACTCCCTCTCACACTCATTCACTCCCTGCTCACTCATTCACTCCCTGTCTCACTCATTCACTCTCTCTCTCTCTCACTCATTCACTCTCTCTCTCT
>BMAO01011306.1:0-24393 GCA_019973975.1 Trichonephila clavata
CTTTTTCACAATCATTAAAAATACTCAAAATTTTAATTAAACATTTAAAAACATCGTCATTTACAAAAATAATCACACAAAACCTTTTTCCGTGTATCAAATATTATTATCCGTGTTTTGTTCAAATAATGAAAAAACTGCTTAAACATTATGAATTTAAAAAAAAAAGAGTTTCGGTGTTTTTCATCTAATACCCTTTTTACAAGAATTCATCTACGTAATACGTTTTTGCCTTTTTTGTTTAAAAATACTGTTTTGTTATCGATGTGTGAAATTTTAAAAGTATAGCTGAAAAGTTAAGAACTCAAAAAATTTAATTCAAATGTTTTATGGCGTCATTGGCATCAAAAACCGGTTTTCGAGCCAAACGACCTTTCATGCCTTAGCTCTTTTGTTTCAAGCTGAAATGGAATATAGTTAAATTCCTGTATAATAGTTATAATTTTGTAATTTTGAAAACTTCCATTTTTTTATCTTTTCATAACACTGTTATTAAAAAAGAGTGCATTTTTATTTCCGGGTGCCCTAAGAAGTGCAATGAAAAGACTCGCCAAAATTGCCAAATTCCAGTAACAATTAATTGTGGCAAATTTGTAAGGAATTCAAGATTTTGAGAGCTTAGGGTGCATACGCTGTAAGACAAAACCGGCAACCTAACTCCTCTACCTCCCCTCTCTCTTTTTGCCATTTGCGCTACATTAAAATTATGATATAAAATATAAGGAAAAATCTAGAAGATATAGATTACAATAACATTGACGACTGTTATCAAGCTAATTGCATAATATAGGATGACGATGATATGAACATTTTACGAGCTGGAACAACTCGACCTGGAGTATTTGTAAAACGGCAATCTTCTGAAAAATGGCACAATTGTTTTAATCCCTTTATACTTAACGTGGTTGAGACCAATATGGATTTCCAACTCATCACTGAAGAATATTCATGCGCCTAGTACATTGTTGATTATATCAATAAAACTGAGGAATCAGCAATACAGTATAGACGACCAAGCATTAATCGTGGTGTGAGGTCGACATTGGCATCTATCAAATCGTTGGTGATTCACAACATGTTTATTGGCAATCACGATGCTTACGTGAGAAGAAATGTCCAGTACATTAATCAAACTAAATCTAATTTGGGAGTTATATATGCCACGATATGCACTTTGCCTTACGTTAATTCTATTATTATCCGTCACAGTATATATTTCTGTCAATCACAATGTTACTGACACAATAGATTATATCCACGAGGCACTATTAGCATATACCGAAGGTGGTTCTAAACTACTGAAGAAACAGTATCATGTGCTTTCACTCCTACTTGGCGGTGATTTCAGTATTGATTTCGATAAGATGCAGGATTGAGATTAGTCCAATTTTTAAGAGTTTAATTTGGATTTAGTTTTTGGTAAAGCACTGGGGATTACTAGGTATAGTAACAACAATTAATGCGATGCTTTTACAATTAGTAAATCACGTATTTACCGACTTCGCGTATTATACTATAGTTTCCCCAAGCCACTTGCAACAGGTCTCAGTGATTAATAATGGCGAGAGTATTAATTTAATTAATACTCAAAGTGATGTTAAAGTGAAGTAAATCAACCATCTTAACAATGCACTCATGTATATGAGTAACATATATTAATGCATAACATAATTAATGTGTATATATATTTATATATATTATTACCGAATCAATACGAAAAATGGGAACAAAATAAAGAAAATACATGAATGCTTTTAGTATTATATCAGATAAGTTTACACTCTGATTGCCTACTATAAAATCAAAGGCAACTAACTGTAAAGGATTAAACTCCAGTTCGTCGGAGCCAGCACACACAGTTTTTATTTTAATATAGTTATGGATTCCCGTTTTAATTCTAACGTGTTAACTTACCATTTAAAGCATATTAAGTGTAAAATATTCCAATATAAAAGCTATTATATAAATCCATTTTATCTCACTCAAACTTATACATTTTGCTACTCACTTATTAGAAAAAAAAACTTTTTAGTCTTTCTAATGTTTAATAATTTGCCCGACAACAACCATCATTCCTTATTTCCGATATTATTCAGAATATTTTATGTTAGCTTATTACAATGCAAATGTATATAGGCCATTTAAAGAGTCTGCCTATCTACACGGTTATTTACTCAAATTGAAGTTAAATTAGAGGAAGAAGTTGCAGACGATTTTGATGCTCCAAAATCTTTCATTCAAAATCTTCAATCGAATAGTTCAAAGAAGTTTGTGAACCCTAATAAATGTTCAGAAATTACTCTTAGAACTTATTTTGAATACGAAGTTATAAATTATTTTAATGCATATCGATTTCACATGAAAGCCCTCCAGCAACTATTAGATTTGATAATATGGGATTAAATTAAAGAAAACGTTGCATTAAATAAAAGAAACACCTTCATCGATGATTGGTCATCGATAAAAACTTCAGAAGAACTAACCACTTAGATTACTATGACTTGGGAGAGTGGATACTTATAAATAGCACTCCATTTCAAAATAAGTATTAGAGAAAATATACCGGATTTAAAGATGACCTTCATTTTCCATTTGTGGTAAAAAAATTATACAAATTGGAGAGAAACGAAAATAATAACTCCAAACATGTTATTTTGGACAAAGCAATAGACGGATAAACCTTTGGATCAAAACCATTCATCTGATTTTTAAAATAATACATATAAAAGAAGATGAATACATTAACATAATATTCACATACACACATATACTCTTTCATTCAATAATTTAAGTTGAGAGTGGTGTTGAGTGCCTCGCCGCTTGTAAGAAGCTGTGATCGCTTTACAAATGTAGAGAAGTTAAATATAATCAGCGATTGGGCGTGCCCACGCTAAGACGTAGGGAGACGAGAGTGGGACCAGATGGCCATGGGCTTTTGGAATAAAGAGACATAGATACGACAGTCCACTATGTTTTTGAGTATGAGTTTCTCAATTTAAATAGAGCTATCGATGGGCTGAAACAAGTGGAATTCAGAGAATTCCACTCCTCAATAGACTAAAGCAGTGCTTCTCAAACTTACAAAGTTTGAGGCTCAATTTTCAATCATAACTCGCCGCCCCCCTTTCTACAATAACAATGTATTGAATGCAATAAAAATCTACTTTGGAGCTAAAACTACAATACGAATTTAATTTTTTATAAACCATATAAAATTATGAAAATGAATACTAAATTTTGTTAACGAAAAGCTCATGGAAGGCACTACTAATAATTAAATTTCTTTTTAATGTATTGATAAATTAATTATCAAAAACATTGTGCAGTATTGATGCATTTATAAGTATATTTAATCAGTGTAAATGTGTATTTCGGAATGTATTTTAATTTGCTTGCCTTCAGTAAATTCATACTTATTTTAAATCCATTGTTTTTTATTTTCAATATGCACCCCCCTAGGGGGGCGCACCCCACAGTTTGAGAGAATCTGAGCTAAAAAGTACAGATTTGGGGATCTCTTTGTTATAATGAAGCGATCGCCAAACCGTCCATCGCGAGCTACTAGTAGCTTGTGGTGACATTTTCGGTTGATCGCGTTAACGCTCTAATTTGCTAACATTGATTCGTCGCTTACAAAAAATATCAGTTCTTATATTTATTATTTATTACTAATTACACTTCATTTTTTCTCATGTAAAGTTAAATTTCAATTTCTTTTAATATATACAGTTTAAAAAAAGGTGATTTCGAATTTACTAAAAATGTAATTTCATAAGCAATAAGCAAATGTAAGATTTTTAAAAAGTTTATTGTTCTTTTGGTTGGTAGCTGACAGTAGGATCAAAAAATTTTACAGTAGTTGAGAAGATTCGTAAGAGTTTGGTGACCAGTATTATAAAGGAACACAATTTGAACTCTGATTTGCAGTTACGCTTCAATATCAAGGATCATATGCGGTTATAAACCGATTTTGACCACTATGATGTAAGGGACTCTGGTAAGCCAAAAAAATAAGTCACAATTACATTAGCTGATTTAATGAAATCTTGATAAATTCTGGGTATGGGAAACAATGCAAAATGGCCAAATGCAAGTTTATAAAAAATATCAACTTTTTAAAACTATAGACTCTGTATCACATATGTTATGCTTTGAATATTGGCAACAGATATAGTGGAATTCCGGTAATGAATGGTGACTTTCTGATCAAAATTCATTTGTGATAAACTGTTATTGTTTTGAAAGAGCGTTGCTAAAACAACTTATCAGAAAATCAAACGCAGTCACATACAATACAGATACTCATATTTTTGGCAACATGATATTATTGGCCAATGCATATATACACACATATATGCATATTTCTCTTGGCTTATTCATTTAATTAAAAAACAGAGCAGATACCTATTTACTTCAATTCACCTAATTTGTACAAACATCATTTCAGAGTGCATTTCAATCTCTTAAGAGACGGTTTAACTCTATGAGATCCAAGCAGAATCAAATCTTTCAATACAAATTAAGAAATGGGACACACTGACGTTCTACATTTCATTTTAAAATTTAACTTGCTCATAGAATTACATTTAGTTCATGTCATTAATTTAAAATATAATAAACTGGAGTCTAAGACAAAACTTTTGTTCTACTTTCATAACATAATAAACGGAAGTTAACTTAAGTAATTTGATTACTATAGGGGCAAACTAAATTAAGTTTCCGAAGAAATATTCAATTCCTAACTCAAGCGTGTAATTTAGTTAACGTACTGAATCTCAATTCTATATAACTGGATTGTCATCCGAAAAGTAAATCGGGTTGCTGGAAAGTTAAATTTATATTATTATTGAATAAGGCATAAAATTCTAAAGTGAAGATTTGTATTATTTTGTGAAGGTCTAATGGTAATTAACTAGAAGATAGATCAGATAAATTTTTAATGTATACTGAAAACTTATAAAACATCAAAGTCTCTTTGAGTATCTCTGAAATCTTAATTAGATTATACGATGCGCTAGAACATTGAAAATGTCGTCTTGGAAAAGCGTATCGAATAGAATCGTAGCAACCTAAAGAGGCTGTTTCATATGAAAAGAGTCGCTTGAAAAGAAGAGACAGTAATTTCCGAATAAAACATAAAGTGTACCTTTTTCTGTTTCACACCGGCGGAAATCTCGCCAAGTTGGCATTGTTAGCGACAACACACAATATACACATAAAAATATTAATAAATATCAGTTCTCATTGGATGTGACCCAAGCCGCTCCTACCCACGTCTGGGCTTGCATAGGTTGCCAAAAGAGCCAGCTGCTCACAAGTCCTGCTAAAGTTTTTCATTGTTTAAGAACACATGGGTTCATGAACTTGATATAGATGTTTCTACCAATCAATTGGGATAATAAACAAAAACAACAGTTCACATTGGTTTTCCAACTATATTTGATGTATTGTGTAAAAGACGTAACTGAAAAGAAAAGAATACGACTTGTTTTGAAAATGTGGTGGTGAAAGGTTACCAGCGGGAATATTACCTTTGGCGTCGGTTGTATCTTTTTTGGCGAATTTATCGCCTGAAAGGCGAAACGGAAAAGTGCCACATAAAGAAAACAGGAAGTTATCTATACTTACAAACATTAAAATTAATATGTTCATTTCAACATGTACGCTCTTGTGAACATACACAGATTTGTACCACCTCATACCCTCTATAACAAAGAGAATATAGGCTGCAAATAAAAGCAATTCCAAGGATAGTTAAAGGACCTAAGAATAGCACGATGTACTTAGGATTCAAGACGTTAATGAATAAAAGTCTTTTTAGGGGATTTTGGAATAAAATTTGTACACACACAGGTACAAGCTGTTTTGAAAACTGTTCTGTAGTATATTATCTTGTGTGGCAAGTACCGAGAGAAGAATGTTCGCATAGACTCATTTGTGTGAATATATTTGTGTGCAAGCAAGCAGATTTTCAATTCAAAGCTGGGGAAAATATTCAAAATGCTGCAGTAATGAATGTGTCAAAAAGCGCTATTTTGTGGTTAAAAAGGGCCTTAAGAGGTAAAAATGCTCTCAAAAAGCATGGTAACAGTAGGAGAAGGAAAGCTGCACCCTAGAGGATATATATGTATAATATATGTATAATAACTAAACAAACGAACTTCTCCCTTCAGCCTCACAAGATTTGAAGCTTGCAGGCCTTGTCGGCATTCGAGTTTCAGGCAGAATGATATACCAACGTTTGAATTAAGATGGCTTATTAAGTCGGAATTCAGATGAAATCAGATCCACACCGAAAGCTTAGAACTGCGCAAAAAACGTATTTGTTTTAGTAATCAGTAGTGATATAGAATCATATTCTCAGACGAAACCCGATTCAACGTAAAGAGTAATTCAGGACACCGATTATTACGGCGGTTACATGTTTTACTGAATGCCTTATCTGTCATGTCCGGTTAGAAAGCACATTTTGTGTGACTGAAAATTTCTTTGAAGAGCAAATATCTTCAGAGATAAATCTTCAAATACAAAAGTTTTGCTTTTTTATGTTTTAAAATCTTTCCCATTTTTTCGTTATACTTAACGTACTACCTCTTTTACAAATATGTAATAACTATTATGTGTGTCTTTAAAAAATGTTCTTTTGATGTTCTAAGAATTTTGTGTATTCTGCAGCAATTGTCAAGCAAAATATATATAATTATTAATCATGTAAAATAAATTATATACTATACAAATCTAACCTAAGGTTAAGGAATAACTATAATTCATAACTGTATATAAATTATAAATGTAAACTATAATTCATAATGTATACTATATATCATATAGAATATGTTTTAATCGCCTCAAACATCCACTCTCTGAATTTTGTGTGTGATACTACTCTCTTTATACTTGCGTATAAAAGAGGCATATTGCGGTCACACTTGCATTCAAATATTTATTTCTTAGCTTGATTAGACATGCTCAGAAGAGTAATGTAATGGATGGAAAACCAAGGAGGGAGGGGGAGGGGAGGGGTCAAGATTTCGTTAAAATGAAAAATCAGAATATAATTATTTTAGCTATGTAATGTTGTATTTTAGAAATATCCTGTAATTTTTGGAATCCTTGCCATTATAAGGAATTACAAAACAGCAAGAAATAAGCTTGTTATACTGGACGTTATTTTATTCAAAAAATACAATTTAATCGACACAAAAAGGTTTCGTGATTACAATCACAAATCGGGATACAATCAGAATTTCTGATTTGCAGGGGAAAAAAGTTGATTATAATGCCGTGCTTATAGTCAATAGTTGAGATAAAAGGAATTTAAGTGCATTTATTGCTTACAGCAACGTCGAAAGAAATGGAAAATATTTTTTACTGATGTAGCGGTGCACGAGTTCTTAATGATTTCACTGCCAAATTGTACAAAACGGGTACTTATTCGTAAAGAATTGTTTTTATTTGAACTGGAATTATATATATAAATATATATTGATGACATTATACGAAGCAAAGCACATGATTGCCTATTCAGCGCGTATGACACATGCGAAATCAGGGTTGCCATATTGGCGAGTTATCTTGAACATTGGCAATGTTGCGATAGTACGTAACTGCCCTTTTATTTAATATGGAGAAAAAAATGAATGATAAAAAAATTACCTTTTGAATTTTTACTTCAAGTTTATGTCAAAAACAAAGGCTTAAAATTGAAAATGTTTTTCAGCCAGACAAATGCTTCAAAAATTTTATGTACTTTCAATATTTTGAGCTCTTTTTTTTATTGTAATAATGATATCATAAATCTTACTTCAGAAATGTTCACGAAATGTAGAATTGTTTATTTTAGGGTAATATGAACTTTTCTAATTTATACGTCACTATGCGGAAGAAGAAAAACAAAGCATGTACGAAAAAAATATACCGCTTCAAACAGTAATCTATTAAATTATTTTCCTGTATATACTTTAGCATAGCCTATGATAGGGAGAGACTCAAAATTTTAATTACATTCGAAAAAAGACATAATGAAAGTGATAGTAGGGCGAAAAAACCCTTAATCATAACGAAAATAAAAAAGGGACAACTGTAGTATATTACCTAGATTGAATTTTAGAGAAAAAATATTTTGTCATTTAATTGTGAGGTTATAAGTAACGAGAGAAGTTATAAACAACATGTTCAATAATTTAGATATTATCCACAAAACAACAACGAAATATGACAATCAACAGCAACCAATCAGGAAATTTGCATACCACGCGATGAAAGTCTAAACTTTTTCAAAAATGTTGTTTTTAGCATTTTGCGTAACCTATTATCGGAATCGATTAATGCTATTTTTAAATCTATATCTTATTTTAGTACGGTCAATAAGCCACAATATCTGCCAGTTTAATCTTTATTGTGAACCGAATTCAAGTCTGCTCTTTCGTCATTTTACTTTTGTGGCAGATTTAACTAATATTGATGTATTTTTTTGTTTAATTTTTCCCCCCTTCTTTTTTATGAATGTTCTTTTCTGTTGAGTGAAAAAAAATCCAAATTAAAAATAAATTTGTGTCTTGTAGAGTGAAATTATTATTATTCATCTTCTACCCCTTAACTGGTTTGCTCGTTCATCGTTAGCTACCCAAACTAGTCACAAACGGTTTGCCCGCACGCTGTAAGGGGGCAGTGGGGTATTTTCTTTTTTCTATCTTTGATTTACACATAATTTTTTAATTCTGATAGTGAGATTATTAGCTCAAGAATTTTTTTAAAGTGCAATTTGTCCATGGTACAGAAATACTTCTCATGTGGAATTTTCTTTGTGGAGAAGGGCAATTTTTCATTGAAGACAAGGATTTAGATTCTTGAAAATATTCAATAAGGAACAGGGATTGACAAAGCAATATGCAATTTGTTGCTTGGAAAAAAATGAAACTGAAAAGATAATCCAAAAATGATTATTTCTGTCATCATTGCAATGTAAGACTTAGTATTATACTATGCTTCAAATTGTGCGTGTGTGTGCCAGTACATACGCACACACACACAAAATCCTCAACCGTTTGAAAAAGAAGTTTGAACATGAAATTTTCATACACGTATTTGAGAGAAATTCTTTTAAGATATATGAAACATTCTTTATAGCATACACAGTGTACTTATAAAAAGCAAACTTTTAAAGAAGGTTTTATTCTACAAATATATAAAGTAAAAAATAGTGTGAATATTAGTAAAAATAAATTGTAAATTGTTGTAAGTAAAAGTAATAGTTGAAAATAAAAATAAATTGCTTCCATTTTCGCATTTTGTGAAGTATTATGCTTAGTTATATGCAATAAAATTTGGTTTTGTTTTTTGGGAACATTTTGGGCAAACAAATTGACTGCTTAAGGTTGCGTTTCTCAAACTGTGATGCGTGTCCCCCTAATTGGGCGTGACAACCCTACTTGGGAAGCGAGCATATCAAAAAGTCGAAAACAAAAGATTATTAAAAAAAATATTAATTTATTGAAAGGACATTCTTCAATACAAAACACATTCTGACATAATAAAAATAAATAAACACATTTACACTGATATAATACTTAGAAATATATCAGTACTCTACAATGTATATATATATATATGATAATTAATTTAACAATACTAAGTCAAGAACAAGTTTAATAATTACTAGTGACTCCATGGGCTTGTCATATATAAAATTACATGCAAAATTTAATACTTATCTTGATAATTTGTGCGGTTTATAATTAAAGCTGCGAATTGTAGTTTTATTGTCAAAGTATATATTATTGAATTCAATACATTGTTATTGTATAGAAGGGTTGCATTGAAAGTTTGAGAAGCACTGACTTAAGGGGTTAAAAATGGAAGACTTAAAATACAACTTTAAAATAATAAATTGTATTTAAATTTTAGAAATAAACATTATTTTATTTCCTAATCACAGGGACTATATAGTTTCCTTTCACTAAAAATATTATCATTAATTTATATTCACATATATACCCTTTTCTCTCTTAATCAAGTTATTTTAATGTCGAGTATTAAAATATTTTACAAACGACTAATTACATTACAGGAAGCATAAATCATGTTAAGATAAAAAAAAAAAATAATACAGCTACTTGCGTGGAAGTTTATATTGGCATTTTTATCATTATCGTTGATGTTATTTTTATTATATTTCTTATTTTTTTAAATAAACCGATATTCTCTAAATTGAATAAATTCAGCTGTAGTAACGATTTATCTTACAAATTAGGAAGCTCCTGTCCAAAACATAATGTAGAAAAAGTGATTCTATTGATTTTAAGTCAGAGAACATGGAAAGGATTCTGTCAAGTAGTTTTACAAAATTTATTATTGACTGATATTGGGATGCTTAAAAAACCATCAACTTTCCCATATCTATAGAATGCAGTTTTTTAGTTAAGTTTACACAGAGTGTTGTCGAATTCGACTGACAAATTCATAGGGAGTGATGGTAGCCAGATGGGGATAAGGTCATCATTGAATTTGGAAAAACAGTTATGAAGGGTGTGATGTCGAGGGGAAGGAAAAGGGACAATAAGAGGTAAAAAATACATTTATTAGATATAAATCATGTTTCCAATACAAACAATGCATCACTGCTCAACGTCAGAAAAGCAGCAAGTCATTGTCACAAGAATTGTTCAACGTTTCAGCTGTGTAGGCCATAGTACAGCCAACACTGACGGTCGAGGGATTGTCGAATGCATTCGAAAAATCTGGTGTATGGTTCAACGATGATTCATGTAATGAGATCCTCCAATCTAGTCACCAGAGTCTCATACACAAGCTATTTCAGGTGAGCCCAAAAGAAGAAATTCAAGTGATTGAGGTCCACGGGCGGACATCGCCTCCTCGGAAAGTGGTCCTGATACAATCTTTGTGCTAGGCATTCATTGCAATCAATGGGGCCGTACATGAGATGCATGCCCGCATATTACTTGTTCGTGTAATCCGACATTGTTACCAAATGCATTTTAACACTAGTGCTTTATGCAACCTCCATCTAAGACAACTTGCTCGCCGCTTTTATTCAAACCAGACGGGTTGGAAATTTGCATACGTGTAGATTTCTTCAATCCCATCACGTCTTTCCAAATCCCTGCATTCGTTTGACCATTCTCCTCGTCTGGCTCATTGTCCTCCCGACGTCTACTAACATGGCGATTTTCTCCAGGTAAACGTGGTTTGCGACCCCATGTTCTGTGGGGTTTATCGTCTCCGTGTTGCCTACTATCACTCCTTTGAATGTGACGGTCAAATTCGCCAACACTCTGTTGAGAAACGTTATTAACAATGAAGGTTAAATTGAATGCAAAGCTTACAAGGAAGCCGTTGGAATTTTTTAAAAACATTTTACATTATTCATTTAAAACAAATATAACAAGTCATGCATTTTTTTTCCATCTGAATGGTCAGAAAATGCTTGTGTTATTCATGAATAAATATAAGTGTATGCAATTACGAATCCTTCCCATCTTATGTGATATTCTTATTTTTTCATACTTAAATTCCTAAAATATTAGCGGCTGTAAGTTATTTGTAAACATTTTTTTTAAAAAAATGAGAATTATTGATTTTTAATTTATAAGTATATAATAAAATATTATAAGATAATAAAAATTCGTCTGATATAAAATTTTAGCATTTATCAAACCCGTAAAATGTTTTAGATTGTAAAAATATGGAATTAAATTCCTATACAATTTATGCTGAAGTATTTTCGAGTGAAAATATTGATTTTACATATTAATTACTATACACCGGGTCTTAAAAATATCCACCCCTTGAAAAACAAGGGATAACGCAATCAAGTTTGTTAAGCAAATAGAATGAAAAACAGAGATAAAATTATTGAAAAAACAGCCCCGTTTGACTGGAAGAACTCGAAGACAAAAGAGTTTCGTAAGTTGATTATAGTTGGAGATAACTATTGCAGAATGTCTCAGTCCTGAAAGAAAAAGACTTGAGATGTTCTTCGGATACATCAACCTATGCTTTACCTACATTTGTCAATGTTGATCTGGCTTAAATTTATGCTTGGCCAATCATTTTTCCATCATTGGTCACGTGTTTTCAATGAGTGGTAAAATGCAAGAACGGATGGAATAAAAAATAGCAGTACAACCTGAACAACAACGAAAATTGATTAACGCAGTGTGCCACATGCAAAATAGCATTGATCTGTTGAAAGATGGCCATACGCAAGCTTAGAAAGTAAGGAAATACAACAAATTCATAAACTTCAGAGATGTAGTGATGGCTTTTGAAAGTATTGATAATGATTTTGAGGCATGTTACTGGAATCGTAACTTATTCCTTGCTAAGACTTTTCTTCTGTTTCAGACGTCGCCCAGTGGTACAGGCTGACTTAGGTTGCAATAAAACATACATCTTTTCCTCTGTTAGAATTCTCTATATGGTGGTGCAATCCTTCATTTTCATAGTACAAAATATCAAACTTCGTGCTGTGATAATGCTGATGCATTATTTCCGATCAGTTGGCAGATCTCATCGGCATCCAGCTTTTCAATAACCGCATGACTGTAGCTTATTTAGTCCAGTGTGAGCAAGGAACGCGTTCTGATGACTTCCGCATCTTTATACGAAGCATAAAGAAGTACCTCTCTCTCTCTCTTTCACACACACACAAAGAAACAGAAAGGAATTCTAGGAATTCACCTCCACTACTTAGTGGATGATGCTACTAGAGTACTGATTTAAACTTGTGTACTACAATGTTATGATTGTGCATTTTTATCAAGGTATACAAACGGTACCAAATATACAATCTTATTAGAAGCCTTCTTCATAGTATTGAATTAGGATTACACGCAATCTCTGCATTGTTGGCTACCCAAAATGCAACACGAAAGTCAAGAGATATAAAACCCAAATCTATTAGTGAGGTAGCACATAGTACAAATGTGAATTGACTGAAAATACAGTTTTCTAGCAGAAGAGAAAGAGGATGACATTATCATTAAGTGTTGCCGCAGTGGTTAGCAATAGCTACTGCTCCACATCTCAATATTGAATGAAAATAAGGCAAGGCTTTGGGTGTCTTATTGGAGTATGGCATACTTGTTGGAGCGTGCTAGGTATGTTGTCTACATACATAGCCAAAATTTATCTAGTTTATACCAGATTAATGTTAGATCAGGAAAACAGACAAGCCAAAGCAGAAATTTAGTCTGATGGGTGCTGAAGTCTCGAGAACAGCGTGTGATAAGTGGTCGTGCGTTATCCTATTGAAATGTGACTACGGGCAAGCTGTGAAAATAAAGGAAGACAATAGGCTCCAAATCTTAAAAGATATAGATCTTTCTGTATAGGCAATTCGTACTAAGGGTGCAGGAGTGGCATCCAATACCACAGTAAATCATAATAATCAACCAGTATTGCGATTCATGAGGCAATAATTACACTACCTCTCTGTATAGTGGCTCCTGACCATCGGGGAGTTTCAGGAAGAAGCATGGTCCATCTACCTTTCGGCTGTCGATGTCCTCCGTTTAGTCGTAAGCACCTGTGATTTTGAGGCAAATGAAATAGCAGCAATAGAATCTTTGCAGACGGAATTCTGCATTCCATTGTGTTTAAACGGACGTCGAAGGGAACGTGTGATTGTACCGATTGCTGTGCAATTGACAGTACTTGTTCTGATATGTGGTAGAGAGGTTTATCGAAACCATGTGCACAATATGCAAATTATCCCGGTGAGGTGCAGTTGCTGTAATCGGTGCCATCGGTTAGTTTTTCTTTTCTGCATCCATCGATTTGGACTATTAATACGCATTCTTCATAGCAAACAAATTTTCTTCGGTAAAACAAAAATGTTCTCAAATGAAAATACGGAAGCTCCTCTCTCAAGACAACCACTCAAAAAAGTAATTCCTATTCCACAAAGGCATTCTTATACTACTTATTGGCCGCTACAAGACCTTATGAGGTGAGTCTACACTAAAATGGTAAGCATTTGTATATCCTAGAGAGGTAAACACACGAGATGAAAGTTTCCTGCAGTTTGTATACATCCTTCATGGCGTTACATTTATAGTAACCAACAGCAAGTGTTTATTAACTTAGCACTACAAAGCAACGCACAGGCTATTGGCAGCGGACCTCGTAATTTTGAACTTCGAACAGCGTAAGAAAGTTTAATCATCCAGACTAATTTTAAAATAGCAGTCATTAACTCTGTAATATTTAAGTACTTGATGAATTTAGAGTCTAGTTTAATTTTTATCAAATTTCACACTTTTGTAAAGCATAATATTTTATGCATATAAATACGTTTATTTATACAGTAAATTAAAATTATAACGTTTTTTAGACTGTGTTTTCTTTTTATTTACATGTTTTTAGTAAAGTATTTTTTTCTTCTTTAATATATACATTAAGCGAAAAAAGTATTAAAATGCTTTGCAGCAAGCAAACATCACTTTTTGTAGAAGCACATCTTAGTAATTCAATATAATATGATGGTTGATGGTTGAAATCAAAGATATGAATTCTTAGGGATTTTTTTACAGTTTTAATGCTTGTGAACTCAAACCAGGGGTGTCGCTACCACCGTTTCAATGATATGGGGCCTCCAAACTAAAGAGGTCCAACATTTGTGATATTCTGACACTTTCAAATAAGCGTATTTTATTTCTTTTCCAAAAAACGAGCCCCCTAAGAATTTTGATACAGAGCCCACTCAAGCCTAGCTACGCCAGTGGCTTAGACATAAAATTTAAATTTTTCTAATGACTTTTACAAAGGATGATTAGAAGCATTCGAGATTGATTGTTTTATTAAAGCTACACTCAGACGCAAAGTAAGGGCAATTGGATACAGATGTCGTACTCTTGTACCATGAGCAAGTGATGAGGACGACATCTGATTGGACAATCCACTTTTCAAACTTCTACATCACGCCAAATATGATGTCTTTGAGCCTCGATAGATTTGAAATACATCAGAATGAAACCATTACTATTCTACTATTTTGCTCACTGAAAGCCTTTTTCGGCTGATGGCCATTGATAAATATGTTATTAAGAATAAAATGGAATGTTTCGATTTTTCGTTTCTTGTAGCTTTGACAGATCTATACGCGTCCTTCCACTAACCCTCTTGGGAATTATTTTGGACCAGCATTTTTAACCAATCTTCTGCGAAAAGTAGAAAACGTGATATGCAAATTAAGTTTAAAAAATATTCTTTCTTCGCGTGTTTGAAGCTAGTGAATTGTGAGTAGATTAGAAGTGAAATGATTGTGTGTGTAGTGTGCAGTGAAGTGTAGGCGTAAACAAAAAGTAAACAAGCCAGAAGTTAGGTAACAAGAAAGGGATAAGTTAAGCTAACAAAGAAGCATTAAAGTCTAATTGCATTTAAATGGAAAACTGCCTAAAGTTAGGTATTGTCACTTCGTCTTAAGTTAATCATTCGAGCGTTATAGTAGTAGTGAGGACATTAAATATTTAAGCTCTATGTAAAGTAAATATTAAGGAGAGAGAGAGAGAGAGAGAAAGCCTGCATTATTGAACATATTCTCCCTAAACGCGAATCTCGTCTCTTTCCCGTTCTATTACTGATTTGAGTTATCTTATTCTTAGTGCTATTGTGTTTGAGTGTTTAAAGTGATAAATAAAATAATTGGAATTCATCATGTCTATAATCATTTAGTTCCTTCCACACGTCTAGCTGAGTTACAGTGTAGAAGGGATGTAAACGCGTTTCAAAATGATTTTATTAATTCATTTATAATGAAGATGCGGAAGGATCATTAAATAATATTCTTTTTTTATATCAAAAACAGTCAATACATAAACCTCAGACAAAAACAGACATTAAAAAGATTAATGATGTGAAAGTATAGAACTTATTGTTATCCTGAACAGTAAGAACAGGTCATGACAAATATGAATTATGAAAATTCATTTTCTCTCAGGAGTAATACAGAAATAGTACCTACAACATGAAATATATTCACATTTATTTCGGAAGAATGGTTAGATTCATAAAGAAAACCAATAATTTAAATAAATGACTATGTTGCTGATTTTTTAAACGAAATAAAATACATTTTTTTAAAAAAATGTGTCGTTATAATCTTAGGACTTTTTGGTAATAAAGAAAAATAAAAATTGCCCAACTAGATAATAAAACGGAGATTGAATAAAAAGCTAAAAGATGAAATTTATAAAAAATGCAATAAAGTTATTTTCTCCCTAAATTTTGCAAATTTTGTTCATTAAACTTTGAATACAATAATACATACTCCTCAAGGAAAAATAAAAATAAAAGAATCGAGAAACAATTGCTTTTCTAAATTATATAAATTAATCTATTTATACTAAGCTATTCTTAATTAATCACATCATATTTATATTTTAGATTTATATTAAAATTCTTTACAACATCAATTTATTTCGGTTTTACAATTTTAAATTACTTAAACTAAGAAAAAGTTTGATCATGTAAGACTTTTATTTAATATAAGTTTTTGATAAATCATTAAAGTCAAAAATCGTTTGGCCTTAAGTTAGCATATTATTAAAGTTTAGAATACTTAATTTATATTTTTAGACTTTTTAAGAAAATTATTAAGAAATTGATGGAACTTTAATGATTTTCGAACAATTTGCATAATGCTTATGAAAGCAGCATAATAATTTGATTAATTTCATATTAATTTATAGGAAATGGGAATATTAACTTCTATATAAATAAACATCAAAATTTTAAAAAAAGAACTTGAAGCTTTATTTTAATTTTTAAAAAATAGCTTTTATGTGAAAAGAAATAATACTTAAAAGAGAGTTCTCCGTTAAATTAACTTAAATATAAAAGTTTTGCTTAATTTTCTTAAATTTTTTTATTACTTGAACACGAAATGCTGAGTGCTTATGCATTAAACAAGGAGACATTTTCGCCTTTCCTTTTATTATTTAACTTTTACATTAGTGAAGCTACTTCCTTACATTAATTTAAGGCATTCTTAGCATAATTTTTATTATTTTTTTACGTACAACTTTGACGATTTTTTTTAATGTTTTAATTTAAATTGCTTTTCTCAAAGCAAAGAACTTTGCTAAATTTTAATTTGAGAAGATATCGTACTCTATCTCGTTGTTTAAGAAATCTTTCAAGCAGATTTACTAATTAAGAAGTCCCGCAATAGCTTTAAATGCGAATAATTAAATCACACTTTATTAACTTCAAACTAATTTACATCACAAAAAAACCTTCAATTTTACTTATTTATTTACATTTGCATGATAATTGCATAATACGACGGATGATAGAGTTCAGGGATTCATTCGAAGGTAGAAATAGCTCTTTAAAAATATTAATTTATTAAAACACTTGAAAAAGTTTTACGCATTTTGAAATCTAAAGAGGAAAAACGTTTTCTTAATAAAAGTTTAAGAAGATATTAAAAATTAGTAAACAGGAAAGATAAACATATGAAAAGATTAAAATAAAAACAGCTTATTTTTGTTGAGTAAATATTTATTTAAGGATCCAATTTTAATAAATATTCATTTTATAAGGTAAGAGAAAAAGTAATTGAGTATTCTTTACAATATCATTAAATTAAGCTTAATTTTTTACATTAAACCATTAAAAACCTTGATACTAAAATCATTACCACAGTTATTTATTTTTTGTGCCAATTTTTAATTCCTAATTAGTTTTATACATGTTTCCACTAAAAAATATTAATTTTTCCAGAAATATCTAATGAAATTACACTAATATACTCTAAAATTAAATGAATTAGATTTAGTATAGATATTTAAATCTTGAAAAACTACGTGTTTAATATTTTTCTTAATCGAAAACATTTTTAAGCAGGTAACAAAAGTTACAGCAATTTCAAAATTAGTAGTGAATTCGTCAAAAGAATAACAAATTTATAGCAGCCGCCTTTACAAGAATAATTATAAAAATGTTTGTATGATGTATTAATTTCAAAGTTTCCATAGATTAATTAGTATGAATTCTAATTCAAATTTCTTTAACATAAATATAATGTATTGTGCAGATAAGAATAATTATTTAATATGCGAATAAATTGCCAAAATAATTTGATTTTACTCAGAAACCAATTTATTTATATTATTTATTTTGTTTTTATTATTTTAAATTAGAGAATATTGAAAAAATACATAATTTTCTTAATATATATAATATACTAGCCGTTACCCACCCACTTCGCTGGGTATTTCATAATGTTATATATGTATATATATAAATTGTTGATGTCTAAGTCTAGCATTAAGAATTCGATTGTATTAAAAAAAACTTGTCGTCTCTTGATAAAAAAAAAGGCAGAACTTATCTAATTTGCATTTTCTAAAAATCTCTAAAATTGAAGTATAGAATGATTTTTACACTTTCGTAACCCTATAACCAAGTGGATTCCCGCAAAACCAATTTTCGGTGGATCTCTACTCTGGAAAATGAACATGCAAGCCAAATTTCAAGTCTAAATCTAACAGGAAAAAAAACGAAATTTTTACTATCAATACCCCCGTAATCCCATTGAGAGTCGTTTTCCAAAATAACCATTCTTAGCGGATTTCAATTCAACAAAAGAAAAATGCAAACCAAATTCCATTATTATAGTGCTTGTAGTTCGTAAAAAGGATTTCTTTTTTGTCAGTACACCCCAGTAACCCTTTGCTCCCCCAAGAGTTGATTTCCTTCAAATTTCTACTCTACGAAAGGAATCTGCTTACCAAATTTCAAGAATGTACTCTAACAGATGGGGATAATTATCTATAACGCTCTTGAGTCCCGCAACGCCATCTAGGGTCGATTTTCACAAACATGATCTCTAATCCATGAAAGGCTTCTGATTATATATTTCAAGACTATACGACAGTAATTAAAAATGAAAATAATTATCTATAACCCCTTAACTCAACGCCACTTGGTTTCGATTTTCACGAAATCCATTTTGCAGCGTAGCGTTTTTGTAGTATCTACTTATGAGAAGTCGCTTACAAATTTCAAGACTGTACGTCTTATAGTTTAAAATCGAATAATTATTTATATCTCCCTTAACCCCCGCAACACCTTGGGGTCAATTTTCCCAAAACCCATTTTGTAGCGGATATTTACTCCATGAAAGAAACATGTCTATCAATTTTCAAGCTGGTAGGTCAAGTAGTTTAAAAACGAAAATATTTATTTATTACGCCTCTTAATCCCCCGCAACGCCTCTTGGGGGGCTATTTTTCCAAAACCCATCTTGTAGCTGATATCTACTCTATGAAAGGAATCTATTTATCAAATATAAAGACTGTGCGTCTCATTGCTTAAAAATGGAAATAATTATCTATAACGGCCCCTGAGCCCCGCAACGTCACTTGGGGTCAATTTTCCCCAAACTCATTTTGTAGTGGATCTCTACTCTATGAAAGGAATCTGCTTACCCAATGTCAAGATTGTACATCAAGTAGTTTAAAAATAGAAACAATTATTTCTAACGGCCCTTAATTCGAACCCCTTGCGATTCGAATTTCGCAAAAAATCCGTTCTTAGCTGATCTCTACTCCATGAAAGGAACATGATTACTAAATTTCAAATCTGTAGGTTGAATAGTTCCGGAGATATCGTGATTAGTCAGTCAGTCAGACAGTGAGTGAGTCGCTTTTCTCCTTTATATATATAGTTTTATTGCGTAAGATTGTGAAAGAAAACTTGGAAGAAATAAATGTAGGTGAAATAGGTAAGTATATATAAATATTATACTATTAAAGATAAATTTCCATCATCCCCCTATTCAGATAGACAAAGTAAAATATTTAAAAAATACTTAAAAGATTCGAGTTTCAGTTCAAGCACGAGAAATATTCTTTATATACTTTATCTCAATGAATAATTTGAATTTTCTTTTCTTTTTAACCTTGTGTTGTTCTAAATGTATATGATTTGTTACCATATTGTAAAGTAAAAATTCCAATAACATGAGAATTTAATATAAACAGTATACACACACAAAACAATAAAATTGACTTTAACTGAAGATATTAGTATTATATTTGACAAAAACTGTTGAATTTATCCTATATTTTATTCTAGTCTAGATTGGTGAATTACATTTTTAAAACAAATATATAATTCAAAATGAAATGTGATGATATTATATATAAAAAAAATATCACGATACATTAAGTTTAATTTTTTAAAACTTTCAAGTACCGTAATTTTTTTTAAAGGAAAGTATATTTATATTTGTAAAATGTTATTTCTTTAAATAATAGAAGTCATAAAAATTATATTCTTTATCGATAAAAAAAGATGGTCTAATTAGTTTTCGGCTAATTACCTTTAATAAATATTGAATATATATTTATATCTGTAAAGTGCTCTGTTTTAAAATAATTAATAAATATTGCTCTTACTTGAAAAATCCAAAGTGTCAAAGGACGGTCGACCCAGATTACCGCATTCCTGAAATGAAATAAATATTTAAGCAGAAAGACACACACTTCCATATTACCTAATTTCAAAGAGAACAAAGCATCAAACTGATATTAAATAATCAAATAAAGGCTTTCTTTATAATTTCGGTCAAAATGGAAGCAACACTGAAAATAATAAATCTGATAATTAATAAAAAAAAATACTTATATATTCCAAATACAGCAAATTAATATTTTAATGTAGTTTTATGCAGTAAATTGATTCTTATTGATTTGCAGTGCTGGGCATAGTTTAAAATTTTAAAATGTAAGGTATTTTTCAAAATAGAGTTAAAAAATTAAAAGTAATTTAAAAACTAAAAGATGAGTTTTATATTAACCATATAAATGCGGCTTATAAGATCATTTTTCATTCAAACAAATTTGATAAAGTATAAACTTGCAAAATAGATTTATTCTCTCGTTTGCGTATTCGGGTACCATACAAGAGTACCATCATAAATAATCCTAATCCCTAACTAAAAATGAAAATATTTCAAATATTTCTAAGGCGTCATAAGTTTAACTAAAAGAGATACAAAAAAAAACCAAATGGAACTATTTTTAAGAAGTTTTAGTTGTCAAAAAATAAACTAAGTAGCAAATCTTTTGAATATTATCTCTTCCTCTGCTTCAAACTACTTCTTTCAATAATGTATTTCTAAAAAAGACACAGCTCTCTTAGTAAATCTCTGTAAAACAAGTTTTTTTTTTTACTGAATCTAGTGGTTAGTGACGCTGACTACGGTGCTGTAGGGACTGGGTTCGAATTCCGGAGAAGGCATGGATGTTTGTATATGTATGGAGGCATGGAGGGTACTCTAAATAGCCGTTGAGCCACAAGTCCTCTCGTGAGATTGTTGGAAGGGAAAGAGAGGTGGGAGGCCCCTGACTACCCCCAAAGTGTTCTCTCTCAAAATTGGGGTGGGACCGAGGAAAAATCATACAGTCACCTGCATGGTACTAAAACCTAAGGCTAACGGCAGGTTTAGTAAACTAACCCTTCGCCCCGATGAATTTCAAGGACCTTGATCTGATGTTACTGTCGATCATATGGCATAAGTAACAACAACAACAGCAACTTGTTTGATAAAAAGGGATATCTAAAAACATATTATATAATAATGTTATTTTCAATCTTTTGTTAATTACGAAGCATGTTGGCGAAATAAACATAATTATATTCTAAAAAATATGGCACAGGAATGACCTTGTCTAGGCATTCTGACTACGGATCCGGTTTCATTTAACCTTCTCGTAAAGTTTCCCACAACGCATTGTATTTCATTAGTTTCTAACTACATGCATTTGAATTGCCCTTCCTCCGACGATTTATCGCTTTATTCTATTTTTTAAATACGTTGAGGGTCACTTATCTCAACTTTTCTTCGAATCTCAATGAATTTTAGAAAAATATACTATGTAATATTTTTAATGCATACAAGCATAGGCCACACAAAAATTGATACGTGTGCTTAAAATATATATAATGCTTTATTGTAATAGATAAATATCGATCTTCATGATTTGCTATGGCACTTGAATAACACTCCAACCAACTAACCTTTCTTCCTCTATGGATTAATTTAACCTTCTCCATACATTGCCAACGAAGCTAGGCATTATATTAAGGTTTCTAGCTAAATGTACTTGAGAGAGACAGCCGTACCCGAAATCCCCTGACGATTCCCCACTTCATTTTATTATTCAGACGCTGATGAGTACTTATTTTAACCGTTTTTCTTTGAATCTTACCAATTGTTCATAACAAATACTACGCAGTGTTGCCAAGATATATAAGCAAATACAGAGCAGAAATTGAAACGTACGCTTGTAAAGCATACTCCTTATTGTAATAGACAAATATCGATCTCCATTAGTCGTCATGGTGCTTGAATAGCCTACCCCAGGCCTTTTCTTAACTTATTTGGTTTTATTTAACCTTCCCCATAAAAAAAAGATGGCAACAGTGCTAGACATTATATCAAAGTTTCTAGCAACATGCACTTGAGAGACTCCCCTGGCCCAAGTCCCCTGATGATTCCCCACTTCATTCTGTTATTTAAATTCATCTTTGTATCTTTGTTTCGAAGCATTAGTTATATCTTTCCCTCAATTGTTTTCGATAAATTTGATTAAATGTGCTGATTCTCTTAGTTTTGAACTCGTTGTTAAAAAATTAGAGATTAAATGCACTTAATATTTTAAAATGTAAATTTACTTTCGAGCCACTCTATTAATTTAACTACGCAAATTTTTTCAAAATAAAATAAATATTTGGGTAAAAAACTTACCAGTTTATGTAATCAGTTCTTGGTCTCATATCATTGTAACTGATATCTTGCTCTGGTGTCATGAACATCGTCACATTTACAGGGTCGCAACCATAACTGAAAAACAAAATCCTTTTAGAGATAAAAATGAAGTTATTCAACATAATATTCAAATAACAAGCATTAAGTTAATTGGATTTCCATGTTTTCTCTTTGGCTGTAAATGAAGTTTTATAGTTCTTTTTTATTAGAAAAATATTTTTAAGTGATATTGCAACTTCGATTTAATAGAAATATGTGGAAGAGAATTCTTTCTAATATATTTAACTATTTATTTGGTAGCACACATAGAAAAGCAATATTTTTGCAGATAACCTCCGCATTACCATTTTGTTCCTATATCAGTTATATTTCACTTCAAATTGAAGAGCATTCAAAAGAATCTAGAAAAAAAAAACTTCAATTTCTGCGAAATTGACAAGGAAGTTTCGAAAATATGACAGCACTATCTGCTGAAGGGGGAAATTTATCAGTTGCATTTGCTAGCTTGATTGCGTGAGTGATGCGCGTTCTCTATTCTCGAAGATTGTTCCAAAAATATTTATTTTTAAAATAGAGTCTTTTTTTTCTTTTATCGCATATGACCTTTTTATTTTTATTTCACATAAAAAGGTACCGTAATATAGACATCCAGATAGAAAAAAATATCCAAAAAACAGCAGATAGGAGTATTAGATTAAGGGTGTCAGTTTTAGTATAAGACAAGCCCTTCCTCCAAACCAAGAAGGAATTTTTAGATACATATATTCTTTATCAAAAGAAAAAGTGGTGAATGCAGCATATATGGTAGTAGAACCCCTCAGTATAGAGGGCGCTGGTTACAAAAAGCTTTTTTGTTTTGATCAGAGATTTTCTGTACGTGAACGAGTGTAGACGCACTTCATTTACTATTAAACTTAAATTAACCTTTTACTGTTGTCTTTGATTGAATTGAAATTGAAATTAATCTTCTGAACATTTGTCTGCGATGACCAGTTAAAAAAGCCACTGAACAAATTACTCCGATGCCATTTGAACCCTTGATGATCTAACATATAGGTTACGTTAAACTGTGAAATCCGTTATTTCATAGAGTAACTAGGTATTTCATGAAATAACTGGACAAGTCAGTTAAAGTTTGCAAAATTATTGAATTCTATGATTTAACTAGGTATTCCACAGAATAACGATTGCTTGATCGTTAAAGTATAAAATACGACACTCAAAATTCTTTGAACAGGTTTTAGCAGCTTTGGGAAAAAATGTTTGGTCATTGGGAATTAGAAATGGCCGAGAAAAAACGATTGTACTCTAGATATCAGTTCAGTACATGCCAGCGAGAACTAATTTCCATTGAAGAAGCTCCAAATATTGACACAACGCTTCGATCTGTTGCAACAGCTGAAAGCTGCGATACTGGACAAGAATTTAAAAAGTGCTCATGTAAATAAAATGTGCTTGTTTCAAAAATAATAAGCTGTGCAATCCAAAGTATCATCACAGTATAATCCTAGCTCTAGTAAATAATCAAAAGTAAAATAAGGTATCTCATAAAACTTAAATTAATATTCTCTTACATTTTTGTTTGAAAA
>BMAO01011307.1:0-25039 GCA_019973975.1 Trichonephila clavata
ATTTTTAATTGTATGTAAAGCAGATCTAGAAGAACAGCAGTTTGCCAAATGCTAGTCTAAGCAAAATAATCTGTTTTGTGCAAAATTGTCACCCTAAACGTAGTAATTAGGTTTTTCCACTAACGGAAATACATCAAAATTTCAAAAAATCTAATAACAAGTTGCTTTTAAATCTTATATAAAATAAGGGGAATACCGTTTTTTATTTCATCCATTTCCGATTCAGCATCGACTCAAACATTTTTAGATTTTTAAACGTATGGAATTACATTAAAAATTAAAAATGCATGCCATGTAATTATTAATAAAACTGAAAACGGTTTAAAGTAATAAAAAGTGTTTAAATATATTTTCATCCATACTCCTTGCAAACTTAGTATAATTTTGTGAGGCAAACATACATTTTAAAATCTACCTCTGATCTCCTACGAAATCTCCCAAATATTTTGATAAATAATTTTCAAATGTAGATATTAACGAAACATGTAGAAAGAAATATTTCGAAGGAATAAATAAATGTTCTAATGAAATAAATTATTAGAAATTCGAATACAAAGAATTTACTTAATTTATAATAAATAAATATGTCACACTATCTTTATTTTGCAGATGCTATTACTATCTTGATTTTTTATTTTTAACTTTATCATATACACAGAGACAAAAATTCTTTACCCAAATTAAAAGTTTTAATTTTTTTAATGAAATTAATCTCTTTTTGGACTAAAGGCAAAAATTGATAACGACATAGGAGAAAAAAACATTACAATTAAAAATTTCGAAAAAAAAAACTGTTTAATATTAATGGTCCTTTACTTACTCACTTGCGTCTAAATTTTAATCAGTTGAAGCTAAATCAATTATTTCTTTAATGATGCTACTAAGACAGTGCTTTTACAACTTTTAATGCTTGCGACCCAATTTTCAATCATAATTTTCATCGCGCCCCTTTCACACAATAAAATTGTATTGAGTGCAATAAAAATGCTCTTTGACGTTAAAGCTACAATACGCGATTTTAATCATAAACTGTACAAACTATCAAGATAAATATTAAATTCTGTATATGACAAGCCTAAATGAATCACTGGTAATTTTTAAACTTGTTCTTAATTTAGAAGTGTGAATGGTATCTGACTACCCTAAAATTGTGAATTTTCTTAAAATTGACAATTTTTTTTATGATTTTATTTTATAGGCTTTTTAGCTTTATAAAAATACCAAATTTATTATTTTCTGTTCCCTAGAACAAAAACTATAAGTGTTTTAGTATGAGAAGATGCCATTACATTGAGCAAGATATGTCATACTTTAAAACGCGTTTTACTCGAAATGTGTTTTTTTAAATGCTCAAACGGAGCCAGCGATTGCTCAAAAAATTTTGAAAAAAATTAACTGAAATGTTTTGTGTATGTTCTGTTTTATAGTAGAAGTGTTTTAACCTTCTGATTTATTAATCACCGTTTTATTACAAAATTTACAGTCCCTTAAGTGTTATATATCACTGCTTTTTTTTAAGAAATTTCATATAACAAAAAAAATAAAGTGCTATTTTTTGTAAAACATATAATACCTCTCATCCTGAGGTCACTTCGAAAATGAATAAGATAGCAATACATCAGAATTGAAAAACTGAATATTTGTTTATAAACTTTTGGTACAGAATTGAAGCAAGCACTGAACATTCGGAACAGTAACGGAAAATTTGGGATAATGTACAATCAAGTTCAAAGGAAATTATTAAAGGAATTAAACACGAGAAAGAAAAAATGTATTAATCCTTCTTTTTAACAACCCCCAAATTAAAAAAAAAAAAAGGAGGAAGAAAAACTTATACATTTTTCTTCATTAAAGTAAAATTTTCAGGAAAAATCAATCTCATTTTTTAAAACAAATATTTAATTTGTATATCTCAATACATCAAATTTTTATTTCAAGAAATTATAATTCAATGAAAGAAAACAGCCACTGTCATGTAATAATAATAATATATTCTTATTATTAGAATTCTTATTTTTTTAAAAAAAGAATTCTGTAAGAAAAAAAAAATTTTTTTTTTCAAAACCTATATCAAAACCTTGTTTTTACTGGAATATGTGTTCCAGGCAAAATATACATTAAGGTATTTTGAAAATTTATCATTATTTTCCTGCCATTAATAATTAATTTTGAAGTACTGAAAACTTATTTTAAAATTATCTCTACTCAATATAGCTAAAAAAAAAAAAATAATAATAATACTGTTTCATGAAATTTACTTAAAAATTTTTTTTAATAAAAAGTACATCAATACTACTGATGATCGAAATGATTATAATACTATACATTTAATAATTTTTTAAAAATGTTTTCAGTTTTATACTACAGAATTTTAAGTTTAATCACACGTTTTAAGCATAGTTGAAATATGAATCTTATTGTGAACAATGGTTATAATGAATTTTCAGCAAAGTAAGAGCAGAACTGAAAAATAAATTATACCCTTTATATATTAGCTAAATCACAATATAAACATAATTTTGGACTGTTTTTTAACTGAAAAATTATATGGAATTCAAGTCAATTTTTGTTTAGCATAAGCTGAAAATAATTTTAATTCTAAACAGTATTTAAAAGGCAATGCATCTAATTCCTACCATTTTATAACAGTCAATATGATATAGATAAATATAAAACACAATTTTCTTTCTTTATGAATAATATATATATATAATTATTATTTTATATATCAATATTTTTCTAGTTATGTTTCTTAGAATCTGTTTTCTATCATTTAGCTTTGTGGGTAGTATAATTTTGTCTTATTATTTTTTTCATTTTATTATACTCTATATATATATATATAAGAATATTGCTCTAAATGAAAATATGATTTAATTTCAGCTGCAAAAGTTAAAAGGATTTTGTAACAATAATCCTCAAGTGTCTGTTTAGAAAAAATTTGCTAAACCTGATTCAAATGTTATAAGGATTAATGAAAATTTACTAAAAATTGCAAATAATCAAAAATATATCAATAAACTAAAATATTTTACTCTTCTATTTTAAGTCTACAATATAGTTACAGTTCTACATTTGTTTTTCCAGTTTCACTTAATATTTTTAAAAATTTAATCTTAATTCTTATTTTATAAACATACCATATTTCTAATGTGTGTGAACTTGTATACAACAAATAAACAATGAAAACCTATTTATATCTTAAAATTCAAACAAAAATTGAAAAAACATTGAAATTGTTCGGTAGTAAAGTTATAAACAATAAACGCACAATATTTATAATAGGTTAGATGCACACATACTCAACACACCATATCCAAAAAATAGAATACATTGCACTTTTTTTTCTAATTACGTTGAAAGTAGCCAATAATTCATAGAGAGCCTAATATAGCAACCCCAAAACAGAGGAATTTGAATTCCAAGGCTGTAAAAAGTAGGAATAGGTGCTGCCAACGAAATTGCGCATTACACGTCCGGCCTTGTTTGTTCCTTTTATCTATCAGACTTCAACTTCTTCGACTGCCCGAGATGAAGTCTCTGATTGGCTCTGACGCTCAACGCTTCACGCTGACTGCCTTGGTGTGAATGCGGCTTAAGAGATTTCTTTTTGTATATAATAATCCTTAATTTAGTGCCCTTTAATCCACAGATGGTCATTTAGGGATAAATAATTTGAATAGTAGCTTAGCAGTTTTCTTTCCTATTGGTAATTTCTAAGGATGTGTGTGATACAATGTAGTAAAAAATTATCTTACTAGAGATTTGTAAAAATATATAATTTACTTCCAGTTATTTTCTTTTGCCCATGTTTTAATTTTTACATTTATCTGCCGAATGAGTAAATGTGAGTTTTCTCACTTGATTATATTATGAGCTTTTCATGATTATTACTCATTTTTGGAAGAAATAGCATTAAAATAATTACTAATTATAATTTCAATACAATTTATTTCTATAAGTTGGTTTGGCAACCTACTTGTTTTGCCTTATGTAATCTGGCAACTTCGTAGCGTTACTACAGTCATTTTGCTTAACTTAGCGTCCTTTGCGTATGTTGTGTGAGATGTATTTCTTTGAACTAAATATTTACTGAAACTAAATCTTAATAAGTTCCTGTCTCTGGTTGTATTTCGAGAAATGATATTCATGTATAAGTGGATTTGTTAAATTTTTCTTCAGAATGTTTTGAATTGGACCTTGACTTTGCGAGCTATTCACGTGTGTGCATTGTGGTGTTGACATTTATGCAATAATTGTTTTTTAACAATCAAAGGCTGTTCTCAGTTGAAGCTCCAGATCAGTTGTGTTCTCAATGACAAAGGTGTATTTTCAGTTGCTATTGGCACAAAAGTAAGCCAAATGGTGAAGCGTTTATAATTAATTTGAGACATGTTTATCATATCCTCGGGTTTGGAATTTCAAGTTCCACTTCCTGAAAACTGCTGTACAACAAGAGAAATGTTTAATATATAGGACTGCAATCTATTTTCTGCAATAGTCGTTCTTCAATAGTCAGTGCTACCCCCAAGTGGAAGTTCCAGATGAATAATGTTCTCAAAGCAAAAGGTGTATCTTTATTGCTATCGGCACTCAAGTCACATGGTGAGGCGGTAATAGGGAAATCAGCAAAGTTTACCATATCTTCATGTGTAGAATTATCACTAGTCATGTTTATTGAAAGCTGCTTTACATCTGAAAAAATATAAAAGACTACACACTATTTTCAGATTTTAATCTAATGCTACTGCTGGACTATTTTTGTCAATAGAATTAAATCCTAAGATTATCATCAAGAGTCTCCCTTCAAGTCCTGCTGGCCACCTCACCGTAGCAAGAGGGTGTCCTTAGTCTGGATTGGATAATGTTCATCAGGAATTTATTTTTGGTAGGGCAACCCAAGGCATTAAGGCTAATCCCCTTTGCTCTGGTGGTATCTGCTGGCAAAGAAGCTAAGGAGGAGGAGTAAATTCCACCTTTGGTGCTCCAGTCTTCCAGATTACTGAAGTTGCCCAATTTCTCCATCCATTAATAAATTACTGATCTCCGTGGATATGCAAAAAAAAAAAAATCACAATCAAATCTTTAGATTTGTGAAATTATCAGTGATGCTACAATTTCAAAAAATTTGGGAGAACTAATTACCTCTAGCAGTTTGTGAAATTTCATTCAAGCTTGGCTATCCATTGATGAGGATGAACAAGATTTAACTACAGAACTTATTGATGAAGAAACTTCATTGTTGCAATCTTAGCAACTTATCCTAATTTTTGCATTTCTCGTCATTTTAAATTTGAACTTTAAAGTTTTTCAAGTCATCGTATAAAGGATTACGGTTTGAGCGAACAGGGTATATATAGGTGTAAAGATTATGTAAATTGAGTAATTGAAGTGTAAATAGGAAAGACAAAACTGAGAAGAATGCTAGTATGTTCAACTATATCGATTTCTTTTTACTCCCAAAGAAATCTTCAGAACTAAAATGCAGTGAAAATTTAGTTCCTGATGTACTTCCAGTCAGTAGAAAGGGGCAATAATGTCATTGCCTCAAATTTTCACTCTAGTATTATTTAAGAACTTGCCAAACTTTATGAGCATAAGTTTAAACATCAAGTTAAAGCACTCAGAACTAATAATGTGAAAGTGTATACATTATACGCAGCTTCATAACAGCAAATGTTGATCTAGACTAAATATATCTGCATTCAGTCATGTCAGATTAAGTAAAGTCAGTAAACAGTATTTTTTAAAAATGGTCTTTATCGGAGGTACTCAACTTTCTTGTGCATCCTTTCTTTACTTAACTTTTTATGTTTTACTGCATTCAGATTGAATTGTAGTTTTGGACTGTATATTCCATTATCCTGCAAGTGTGTCTTCCAAGATATGTTGTGAACTTCAACTAGAAATTGCTTATCTGAATAATATTCCATTCCTAATACCCACTGTCCCTCTACTGAATGAGTATGACTATTACCTTTTGTTGAGTTTTGACAATGTTTTCTATGAGATTTCCAATGCTGCCAACCTTCTGTAATAGTAATTCTGTATGATCCAAAATAACCCAATTGATGAACTGCCTCCAATCGTCCAAAGGATCAGAAGAAAATAACTCTGATATTATTTAAGAACTTGCCAAACTTTATGAGCATAAGTTTAAAAATCAAGTTAAAGCACTCGGAACTAATAATGTGAAACTGTATACATTATACGCAGCTTCATAACAGCAAATGTTGATCTAGACTAAATATCTGCATTCAGTCATGTCAGATTAAGTAAAGTCAGTAAACAGTATTTTTTAAAAATGGTCTTTATTGGAGGTACTCAACTTTCTTGTGCATCCTTTCTTTACTTAACTTTTTATGTTTTACTGCATTCAGATTGAATTTAGTTCTGGACTGTATATTCCATTATCCTGCAAATGTGTCTTCCAAGATATGTTGTGAACTTCAAATAGAAATTGCTTATCTGAATAATGTTCCATTCCTAATACCCACTGTCCCTCTACTGAATGAGTATGACTATTACCTTTTGTCGAGTTTTGACAATGTTTTCTATGAGATTTTCAATGCTGCCAACCTTCTGTAATAGTAATTCTGTATGATCCAAAATAACCCAATTGATGAACTGTCTCCAATCTGCCAAAGGATCAGAAGAAAATAGTCCTAATCTTTAATAGCTCCTATATCTCGTCCCATAAGTAAATCATAAGTATGAAGAAATATCTCATGTAATCTAATTTTGCTGCAACTGAACTTAGAGTTGTGTAGTTAAGTTTGTAATGCAAATCTTGTTTTTCCTTGAATCTCAACCAATTCACGAATAAGAATATTGGAAGCAAACCTTTTTGAATTTTACACTTAAAGCACAAAAATTTTGATTGGATTTTGCTGTTGGCTTGTAGGAATTCTAGTTTTTAATTCGTTGATAATTTGTGGTGAAACATTCTATTAATATTTTTATCACGTTATCAAAATTGATCGGTAATTTCCTATTATAGCCCACCCCTTGGCGAAGATTTTTTTGATCCACGCCAAAATGGCGCCAAGGCGCGATTTTCGAACTCGCGACCGATGGAAACATGACGTTATGTCCGGAAGCGCTCAAGATGAAAATTTTTGAAAACAATTGAAATTGAGTTGTTTTTCATACGAAATTTAAGACATTCTAAAATGGAAGAAATTGGGAAAACTTACGTGTTTAAGGGACGTCCTTTTCCTCCGGAGGGTACAATTCGGTGATCGCACGGAGAAACTGCCGAAAAACATCATCATCCATGGAATGATCTCTCCGGCGTCGCCACATGTATTCGGCGAGGTAGTGGTCGAAGTGGCCCTCCGTATGGGCAGCATGGTTACGTAAAGATCGTTTGATCGCCGACCACGTCCCTTCAATGGAATTTGTGTGAGCACTGGTTTCAGGGTCCTTGAAAGTCAGACTGTGGTTGACCCGCAAATGCTGATAGCCTTCATGCGACAGGCAATTGTAGGCCTTCCAACAGTCCGAAATTACAACGGACTCCGGTATCACCCACTCCTTTATTACACTCAAAAGCTCCACTTTCGTTCGATTAGCAACCACTCTAAAAAAACATTTGTTCGAACCTCTTTCAACTCCTCCAAACACCCATTGACCATTCGTAGGCTTGCCTCTTCCATACTTCATTTTCCCAAACATGCTCTCGTCAATTTCAACAATTTTTCCTTCACCGCCGAGTGGTTCACTTTCATTCAAAACAGCAATCATACAGACCTCTCGGCAAAACATGAACCAATCAACAACTGTATTTTTATTCACTTTCACATCACTCACAGCAAACCCATTCATAGATTTTCCAAAAAAATGCCGCGTTAAAATTAAAATATCACACATACTCAAATGACTTTTGGAAAACCACGTACCTTTTCTCACGCTCTTGCAAACATCATGCGGATTCTCTCCTCCTTTCGTCCGGCATCTCCATTCATACCCATCAATCGTACCTTTCCTTTCTCTCAACACCATCTCTTTCCCACATTTCGGACATTCATACCTGCTCGCAATCAAATTTTCATGCATACACCATTCAATCAATTTCATTTGTCCCCTTTCTTCCAACAAAGCAAAAAAACTAATTGTTAATCCTTCCGCACGGCGACTCATGCTTAAAAACCGGTACTCACACGTACGACAGAAAGATTAATCAAGCGTGCAAAAAACAAAATGGTAAAATTTTTCTGTTATATATCGGAATTAGGGTTGCCAAAGTAAACAACACAACGGAAATTTTTAATTACTGATACCTAACGGTCATTAATAACGGAATTGTAATTTAAAGATGAAAATGGAAGGGTAGATAGCTTGGCGAACTTATTGCCCTGCTTGGCGACAAAAAAAAGTTCAAATTTTCTTTTCGCCAAGGGGTGGGCTATAATAGGACTCAACCAATTGATCTTCAATTTGATTAAAAGGTAAGAATTGTTTCGAATAATCCGTTCCTGTACTTTGGTAAAAGAATAATAGAATTTTTTAAAACTCCTTAAATATGTATAAAAAAACCCCTTTATTTTGTGTGGCTCAAAACATTATGATGAACATATCAGCACACAAACAATAGAAACTTAAATGAAATAGGTAATGTAAAAAAAAATTCATTTATTATTGTTTACTCTGCCAGGGAGCCTCACTTCTAATTTTATTCTTGGAACTCACATGGCACCTCTTCGTATAGGTTTCTTTTTATTCTGAGTTGAAGGAATGTATTCTGGAAACTGTCCCCATCTTTTAGACTGCAACCTATCTGGATACACATGAGTTTTATAATCGGGTAGTGTAACTTTTTGTAAGATTTGCTCTGCTCTGACTAGTCTAAGGCTTCCCAACTCTGGTTTTGTTTGCATTGATTTTTTTATATAAACCATATGAACTGTAAAGTGCAATGCTAAACAGGAAATTTTTTTTTAATATTTAATATATTTCCACATAATTGGAAAACACACCAACTATTGATAATTTTTATCTATGTCTTTCATTCCATCGTTGTACTCAATCACATAATCTGGTTTTATTACATTCTCCTCTTCTCTTCTTTCCCCTTATCCATGATGTCAGCCTTACAATATTTGCTGCTGAGTACATATACATCCCTTTTTTCCCCCTCAGATCATCTCAAAACTTGTAAACATTGACTGGGGAGACTTTAAACTTCTTCAAAATTTATTATGTTAAAAAAACCCTGAATCACATGACAATTGTAGTTCGCCATTGTGCAGTATGGCTTGAAAATCCAATGACTAGTTAGACTCATCATTTTACTGGAAGGCGTTCAGTTTAAAACAAACAAGACACAAAAAAAGAATTATAATATTATTTTTAATTATTCTTAAAAAAATTCATATGCTAAGTATTTTTTAATATAATCATTATTGGTAAAAATGGTCTACTAGTCACGTTCCCTAACTTCGAAAAATGTTGCAGTGACAGTCTTCTGACAAAAAGGCAGCAATATATTCTCTTTATAAAAGCTGAAGTCACTTTGCCTGTTGTAGGCAGGGAATGTAGCCTTAATATGTCACCACACACACTGAATAATGTTTCTGTGCAAAGCTATCAAAGTAATATGTGTGGTTTATTTTTAGATGTTCATAATCTGGCAATCACAAGATTTCCAACTATCAGAGTATATGGTTGTGCCTGACATAATTTGGTCTGCAATAAGACATAGTATATCTTCTGATTCTCTTTCTATACATCCAAAAACCCACTGACCTTCTACCTGATAGCCTAGATCATAATTTCTTTTGCTGTACATTTGGTATAGTGGTTTGAGATGCTGACTGCTATGCTGAGGACCTGGGTACGATACCTAAATAGCTGTTGAGCAGCAAGTCCTCTCATTAGATTTGTGTAAGGGGAAGAGGGGTGGGAGGTCTCTGAATTGGGGTGGAACTGAGCCAAATCATACTGTCACCTGTATTGTGCTCAAAGCTACGTATAACCACAGGTGTATACTAGCCCCTTGTCACGATGAATCTTGTAGGCCTTGATCTGATGTTATTGTCAATCAATTGGCGTAAGTAATAATTTCTTTTTCCAAACTTTTAAACTCGTCAATTTCCACAATTATTTTACCCCACTGATTACCTCTTGATGATTCCTCAACATGATCATTAATAAACTTCTTTTACAAACTTTCTTCTATTGGCCATTGTGTTGGATCTGAAAAACCATTTGAACTTAATTAAAAAACGTAGGATTATTTCTAATAAGAAAACTCATTAATCGTGAAATTGCTCGAGGAAAATTAAGATCTACTTCTTATGCTCCTTTGTGAATTGCTCTTTAACTATTCCTATTTCACACGTCATTCTTCTTCACTTAAAAATTTTAGTATGTGGTAGGGGTTTGTATTAATTCTGTAACAAAACTTTACTTTACAGTATTTTCACCCATATGGGCTTTCATTACAGGCTGAAAAACTGCTGGAAATCTTGGACCATACAATAGTTTGATGTTTGGCAATCAAATTAGCCAGAGAAATATTATGAATAGAAGCCATTTTTACAAATATTTCTATTTAGATTATTAAATGCTTTAAATATTTCTTATATGAAGAAAGTAGAAATTAATTATAATCAATTATGTAAATAAACAAGAATGCAAATATTCTTAATTCTAAAATGAAAAAAAATGTATTAAGTATTAAATGGTAAAAATTATAAAGGAATTAGTTTAAAGTATAAATATACCAAGATGCAAATATTCCTTATTCTAACTGTGTGTTAAAATATAACTGTGTATTCAAATAGTAAATAGTTTTCTGCGAATAGTGTTGTTATAGCACGCATATACTTTGTTTTCCTTAAGGGAAAATTAAGAAGAAAGTATTTAATTTTCTCAGCAGCACTAAGTAATAAAAAGAAATAGTTAAACTCTTTGCTGTGAATGAAGATATCAACAATGGGAAGTCACAGGTTTCCTCAATAGTACAATAAAATGCCTCATTCGGCAAAAGGTTAATGTTTAAGCTTGTGATACCATGGCTCAATTTAATAATTATGATTGAATCAATTGAGAACCTGTTTATACTAAATCATAGCGTAGGGAAGCATACAGTAAGAAGTTGATATCTGGTACACACAATATCCTTTGCACTTTCTTTTAATATTTATTTTTGTTGCAAAAACTGACTTTATATCATTTAGAATGGCCAAAAACATCAACAAATTCAATGAGACTAATACAGTTGCTGTTTATGGTTAATTTTTTTTAGTAGGAATTATGATTGGAAAATTTTCAGGTTGAAAAAACTTTGTGTATTATGTGGTCAAGATTGCATTCTGTCGTAAGAGGAAAGAAATTTTGTTAGTGTGTTAAAAAAGGATTCATGAATGATGCTGCAAAAAATATTTGATGATTAAAGAAATCTATGAATAGTTTTACAAATTGTGCTGTGACAGTGAAGGATAAGGTACAGAGAGAGAGAGTTGTGGATTTTCATGTCTAAATGCTTGTGCAGTTGCAACATTTGATCTAGTCAAGTTCACCCTGATAGTTAAGTCTTAAGAATTTTTTTTCTTATGATAGAGTTACAGTGGTGCACATAAATCATCTTAATAAACCTAGAAATTGATTGGTGCTTATATGTTTGCGAAATCAGGAAATAATTGTGATTCACTGACTACTAAAGTGAGTTTTTAAGTTTATAAAAGACGCACACACACTCAAAATTTAAACTAAAATATATTCTGTATGTACAGTAATTATTTGCAATGAGTCTTTCTGAAAAAACACACTTGGAATGTGCAATAGGTTTATCATTAGTTCTGACTCTTAAAAATACAGCTTCAGTTACAAAACTAGAACATCAGTTAGAATAAACAATTCTAAGTTCAATAACCTATCAGTGTGTCTCTATTGGAATGTGGGTCAAATCTTTACAAAAGTTGAGTATTCTAATACAGACTATTTTGCATTATTGTGTGTTAATCAAAGAATATTTTTATATTGAACGAATTTTATTCTGTGATTAGTAATTGGTCATGCCATGAAACAAGTACAAAATGTTGAGCTATATTTTAAACTTGAAAATGTTAACTTATTGATTTTCAATTTAATGAGTTAAGACTGAATTTCAATCTAATTTTGAGACACTGCTACAGTTTTTGCTTGCATCCTTATTTCAAATACTGGTGTGAACTTGTAGAACGATCAGATAATAGCCAAACAAGGCTGATTTGAAAAATGTTCAGATTTTTTAGTTATGTTTAGATGGTGCATCTTGATTTTTTAATTTAGCCTAAAGGTACTTTATAACAGTAAAAATAAATAAAACGAGTAGAGAAAATATATATGAAAAAAAAAATTCAGAACATTGCCTTATTTACACTTGAGGAGAAACATTGATGTTACTATGTTTCCCATAAATAAGAATTAAAGAATTTTAATGAACTTCGATAAATATTGCAAAAATCTCATGATAGAATTGATAAAAGATCTTGTATTCTGCGAAACTTCTTGAGCACACAGTCTACAATGGTTTGGATACTTACAATATGTGTTCTTAATCTGACAACTAAATGTTCTGCTGCTTCCCATTATGTGTCTCACCCGGTTCCAATACCATTTGCACAGCTTTATGATCCCTAATTAATCTTTGTTCCAAATATAAGTTATAAAATGGTTTATAATTAATTATGAGTTGCATGTTTTTGTTTAGGAACCTTGCAATTTCAGAACCTTCAACTTCTTTTGAATGGGTTAACTTGCCCAAGGGTTAAAATACGTTGTTGCTAATAACACCTGTTGATGGTATCAGATCGAAGCCTACGGAATCCATCATGGCAAGGAGCAGGAATTTTAGCCTGTCGTTAGTCATAACTTTGAACATCATACAGATGACATTATGATTTGGCTTAGTTCTCTCCTAGTTATGAGGGAGGACACCTGGAGAAGGTCAAGGACTTCCCACCTCTCTTCTCCATCCACCAAACTCACGAGAGGACTTACGACTCGACGGCTAATTTGAGTACCCTCATGTCGCACAGGCACTTTTCATTCACATTCACCTGTGCCTTCTGGATTAAAACCCAGGTCCTACGGCACATCTGTCAGCATCAGTAACCACTATACCGGATGGGCGGTGGGTTAAAATATGCATCTCAATATGTATGTTGTTCTTTCTGCCCATTATGGTTGAAATATTACTGCCGCTTGTAAAAACTTCAAAGCATGTTGCATATGTATAATTAAGGAACAAAATCGTTGTTGAACTCTTGATTATTTTTGGCACCAAAAAAACTTGTAAAATGGCTACTGAGAAGAAAACATTAAAAAGAACATGGTTTCTAAAAAAAAAAAGCATTTATAATTTTGATACTTTACCATCGTTGGAGGAACAAACAATATCATAAACATCAAGTGAAAGGGTTTTAATCTGTACAGGTGTTGATTTAGGAACACATGACCAAGTGACTTAAGAACTTTCACTCGGGTTTTGTGTAAAAATAGGTAAACAGCCTTAGCAGTTACACATGAAGTTAACACATGGATCAATAAGTCCCGAGACTAACATTGAAAACAAAATTATTTTTGCAAAATTTTTATTTATTCATCAACATAATCACCTTTTAGGGTGATATAATCGTTCCAACGATTTTTCAATACCATGTTTATAAAAAAAATTATCTTTCGCTTCAAAATAAGCTTCAGTTTCAGCGATGACCTCCTCATTTGAGCCAAATCTTTTTCCCTGGAGCATTTTTTTAAGATCAGCAAAGAGCCAGTAGTCACTGGGGGCTAAATCTGGCGAGTATGGGGGGTGGGGAAGCAGATCAAAGCCCAATTCGTTCAATTTTGCCATTGTTTTCATTGTCTTGGTGAAAAAGGATTTTTTTTCTCTGCATGTGCGGTCGTTTTTTTGCGATTTCCTGCTTCAAACGCACCAGCAAGTCAATATAATAATCACTGTTGATCGATTTACCTTTTTCGAGGTAGTCAATGAAAATCAAGCTAGTCAATATAATAATCACTGTTGATCGATTTACCTTTTTCGAGGTAGTCAATGAAAATCACGCCATGCGTATCCCAAAAAACTGACGCCATGACTTTGCCAGCTGACTGCTGCGTTTTCGGACGGCTTTCGGCAGCTGTGCGCCACTCAGATGACTGCCGCTTTGACTCTGGAGTGTAGTGATGTATCCATGTTTCGTCCATGGTCACGTAATGACGCAAGAAATCTTTTTTGTTGCGAGTAAATAGCGATAAACAGCTTTCTGAATCATCGACTCGTTGCTGTTTTTGTTCCATCGAAAGCAATCGCGGCACCCACTTGGAAAAAACCTTTTCATGAAGGATAGTAAATACACTTCCATATGATATCTGTATCATCTCAGTAATCTCACGGAGCTTCACTTTACGATCTTTCATTATAATTTTTGTCACTTCACTCACATTTTCCGGTGTAACGGCTTCCACAGGTCTACCCGAGCGTTCCGCGTCATTTGTGTCGGTACGACCACGTTTAAACTCGGCAAACCACCGACAAATCGTTGCTTTTGATGGACAAGAGTCCGGGTAACATTTTTCAATCCATTGTTTCGCTTGCACGGTGTTTTTACCCATTAAAAAACAATGTTTTATCAGAACACGAAACTCGGTTTTTTCCATTTTTTAAACAAACTACAAAATGACTTTACTCCAACCTCGATAACTCAGCTGTTTCTGGTCCGATCGACTTAAAATTTTGACACGTTTCAAGCAAAGGTTAGTACTCTAGAAAGACCTGGTTACTGGTTTACTACGAGCGCCATCTCTGGGTTAGTCTCGGAACTTATTGATCCATGTGTTATTCTACAGTTTATTGCGTATAAATTAATAAAATTACCTGTGGCTTTGGAAGATATTTCCAGATTTAAAAGGTCAGTGTTTACAATTTTATCTGCCGAAGTTGGTGTGGTGAACCTTGCTGAGGCAGATAATTTTTGACTTTTGTTACTATCGTATGGCCTAATTTCTTTCCAAACTTCGTTCTGTTTCTCTCCCTCCCAGATATCGGTGACTGACTTTTCTATATATATGTGTTGTTCGGTTTTTCTTCATCTTCAGGTAAAGGATTTGTTGCCTCAGCGAAGTCTTTTTCAAATGGATTTTCTTGATAGTTATCCATAGAATCAACTAATAAACATTTTTGCATCCTAAAACAATCCGCCTTTACGACACTACCTTTTTATAAGCAATTGATATGGTGAAGTGGTAAATTCTGAAACTGATGCCTAAGGATCTTGAATGTTGAGGCGAAGAACTTGTGCTTGGAAGAGAAATTGGACTTAAGAGAAGAGAGAATTTGAATCAAGCTGATGAAATTTGATTTGTATTACTATTGTACGGCCTGATTTTTTCCCCGGATGTCGTTCTGTTACCCCCCCCCCTCCAGGTACCGATGACTTACTTCACTGCTTGTTCCGTTTTTTCCCTCTTGTTCTGGCAAAGGATTTGTTGCCTCATTGAAGTCTTCAATCAGAGTGTCTTGATAGTTACCCATAGAATCAACTAATAAACATTTAAGCATCCTAAAACAATCCCGCTTTAGGGCACTACTTCATGTACAAGTAATTGATATAGTGAAGTGGTAAATTCGAAACTGATGCCTAAGGGTCTGAATGTTGCTGTTTTTGTTATTAATCTCCCGTCTGGTCAGACGAAATCAGACCAGATCAGTGACTTAATGAAGTCTAATACTAGAAGTGGACTATATTCTGGATATCTTCCCTGTCCAGTGCGAGACAGTCCTATATGAAGGATGTTCACTCACTCGGGTTTTGTAATTTCCCATGCAAACATTTTTTAACAGTTCAGGATGGGGAACGGTCTCAAATAAGACGCATTGCTTTTACAACAGCCACAGGAAGACTGTTTTTATGTTTGTAAGTCTTATATGATGCTTCAGCCTTTTTATGAACGCATCATTAATCTTCATCGACTGGGCAAAAACCGATAAGGATATTCATCAGTTGATAATTTGTGCAGAAAAAAGGTCCAGATAGCTTGCCTCATACTTTGACTGTTGTTCTTTCTCTGAATAGTTAGAAACTCATAGTATGACTTAAGTTATCTATTTGAGCGGTAGCCTGTTTTTATCTTTTTTATTAAATATCTTTCATTTTAGTTTTTTTCTTAATTTTCTTGCATCGCCCAGAAAAAGAAGGAATTGCTTTCATAAATCTTTCCCCATCGAAACATTTCATAACACTTATTGAATACCCCCCCCCCCTGGTTCTGCTCCCAATTTTCCCAAGCATTTTTATTTTAGATACATGACCATCATTGAAGGAGCAAACAGCATTATAAACGGAGAGAGCAAGTGATAAGGTTTCAATCTGTACAAGTGTTGATTCGGGAACACATGTTTTTTTTGTGTTTTCCCATGCAAACCTTTTTTTTTTTAAAGATGAGAATGGGAAAAGTCTAAATATAAAACGCATTGCTTCTACAACAGCGACAAAGAGACTATTTTTATTCTTTTAAGTTTTACGTGATTCTTCGGCCTTTTTATGCTCACCTTGAATCTTCATCGACAGGGCAAAAACCATGTTGTGTGTGTATGTGTGTGGATAAGGATATTCATCTCTGCTGATAGTTTAAAACAGAAAAATGGCCCAGATAGCTTATCGCTTGCTCCGAACATTGTTGTGATTTCTCAGAATAATTAACCCATAATAAGTTATCTATTTTAGCAGTGGTCGGTTTTTACCTTATTTTTTTATAGGTTATCACTGTCTTAGAATTTGTCATTTACATTTCCTTTACAAAGATGTGTTTTTCTTTTACACTTACCCAACTCGTTCCTAATTTATTTTTTCGGTATAAGAGGTGTGGGTAATCTTCTACAACTAAACATTCTTTTCCTTTTTTATGTAGAGAGCACTTTTGTTGAAATGGCTATGGGTTCCATCACAGAATTTTTTGACGGTGTAAAATGACACACACACTTCATAAAGATCTAACATCTATTGAGAAAATGAGAAAGGCCTCTCTCAAAAGAGTATCGGCTTATCTCTACCGTAAGTTGCAAAACTTGAACTAAACAATAGATGACTTGGGACTGATTAGGGAAACAACACAATAGGTGCAAGAATGTCCGCTCTGCCCACCCAGCTCCCCTCATGTATCTGCTATAGCCACTGTCCAATATGGCCACGTAACCTCGAAATCGGTGGCTATACTTATTGTTAAATACAATTCGGAATCTTGCAGGTTTCATTAATCAGATCAATTATAATTTCAGTTTAAAATTAACACACTTCAAATAAGGTCTAAATATTATAACCAATTATTAATTGGTTCAAAGCTGGATATAGCGCTTCAAAGGCTACATCTTAGCTAGTGAGTGTAGGCACAAATACTAATGAAAGGGTTAAAAATATTTCTGGCGTAAATAATCATCGCCAAGGGACCATGAAGCCTACACCTTCATAGGTAAATGCCGAAGGTCGTTTTCAAGCCTAACTTTGTGAATGAACTCGAAACCATCTTTGGAGATAGTATTTTCATCAATGTGTCGAGTGGGTGGTTCGATGACCATCTCGCTGTTCTTTGTCCAGAAATTGCCTTCAGGCTCCATAATTCTGTCTTGGAACGTACAAGGGCATATGTTATTAATGTTCTCAATAAAAGAAGTATACTTCAAAATCTACAAAGGTATTCTGTTCTAACATTTTATTTTTTGATCAAAATGATTAAATTGTTTTAATCATTTGGATTGTATCATTAATATGACGAGTGGGGGCTTCGATTACATCCCACTGTGCTTAGTCAAAAAATTGCTTCACCTTAATTGGTGAATGCACTAGGTCGTCTTCAAGCCTAGCTTTATGAATGAACTCGTATACATCTTCGGGGATAGTATTTTTATCTATGTGTCAAGTGGGTGGTTCGATAGCTATCTCACTGTTCTTTATGCAGAAATTGCCTTCAGGCGAGTCCTTTACGATATCCATGGCTGTATCTTCGGACAAGTCTTGCCAATGGAATTCATATTTCAGCTTAATAATTAAATCTATTGTGAAAGCTCAAAGTAAAACTTCACGGGAAAACAACATTTTTCGTAAAAACTATTCGAAGGATTTAATTTACTTTGTGTCTTTAAATATCGTCACCACTTCCGATATCCATAACTGTATCTTCGGACAAATCTTTCCTATTGAATTCATATTTTAGCTTATTAATTAAGCCTATTGTGAAAGCCAAAGTAAAACCTCATGAGAGAACAAGATTTTTGTAAAATCTATTCAAAGGATTTAATTTTTCTGGTTTCTTTAAAAATCGTCACCACTTCCAATATCCATGACTATCTTCGGACAAATCTTGCCTATTGGAATTCGTATTTTAGCTTATTAATTAAGTCTATTGTGAAAGCCAAAGTAAAACCTCACGGGAGAACCACATTTTTGTAAAAACTATTCAAAGGATTTTATTTTTCTTGTTTTTTTTAAAAACCGTCACCACTTCCAATATCCATGAATGTATCTTCGGACAAATCTTGCCTATTGAATTCGTATTTCAGTAATAAATATAGTAATAAATTATAAAAAGATTTTCCCATCAACAACTATTTCGATACCGCAAGAATTATCTCAATCAACGATTATTTCGGCAACTAAAAAAAAAACATTTATCTCCATCAACAATTATTTCGGTAATTAAAAAAATTCCATCAACAACTATTTCTATAATTAAAAATTTTTTCCCATCAACAATTATTTCGGTAACGAAAAAAATATTATAGCGATCAACAAATATGAAAAAGTAACGAGACCCAGGACACCACAAGGAGACACCCAAATGCAGCATCTAAATGTGGGAAGGCGCGAGAGCCCCCACAAAACACACGGAAACGAGGTCACCGACCAGACACCGAACCCGACAAACACCGGAACCCAAAGAATTAACTCATGTTGACTGTCAATTCAACACGGTCTCACAATGCAGGACCCGACTCAACCCCTGCTGCAATGCAGATCCAAAGAAAGAGACAAGAGGTGGTGCCAACGTCTCAAAAATAAAAATAAAAACAGTGTATCTAATCACTGAACTGTACTGTATGACAGACATCACAGACTGTATGCGTGCTGATTCACGATGATGAAGGAAATGTCAAATCGAACCAAACTAAAATTTTGTACTGGAACTTCTCCAAGGAACATTTGTACTCTTATTTCTAATTCCAGAGCACCATTGGTAACGAAGTAAATAAAGAAGACTCTATGCGTGCTGATTCACGATGATGAAGGAAATGTCAAACCGAACCTAACTAAAATTTTGCACTGGAACTTCTGCAAGGAACATTTGTACTCTTATTTCTAATTCCAGAGCACCATTGGTAACGAAGTAAATAAAGAAGACTGTATGCGTGCTGTAAGAGCTGAAATAATAGCTGATTCTCTGTTATTATTTTCCGTCGATCCCGCCCGATCGTTTGTCGCAATTTCATTAAGTCTGATGCTGCTCTTCTAACAATGCGGCCGAAATGGACTGCTCAAATGTCATGGGTTCCCTTGCCAATACGAATCTTTGTATATCATTCTTCAACCCACTAATAAATCTAGATTGCAAAAGTTGATCGTTCGCCTGTCTGAGCGTAGAAAAATTTGGAACAGATAAAGGTAACTTACATAGTTCTATATAGTCTTCAACTATACCTACTGTTTGACTTAAGGCTGATGAAGTTAGATAAGAGACAGTGTACATAGTTTAATATTAATGCATCACTATTTGCTTTTTTATGCCTTTGGCATACCAAAATCGGGCAGGTGTTCTTTATCAAACTAAAAATTTTTCCTCTGTTTTTTAAAAATATATTATACTTGCTGCTAATTAAGACTCGCATCTTTTGTGACATAGATGATTTTGGATTTTTAATTTGAATGGCTCAATAAAAATACGAACCTTCATCCAAAATTTAACCAATCCATGCAACAAATCCTTCCGGCAGCTAAAGGTGTGCTTGATGCTGTCGACATATATTCCAAATATAGTTAGACTTATTTCATTAGTTAACTAATTAATGAAATAGTTAATTTATTAAATTTATATGTGTTTTTCACGATATAAATCAAAAGATTTTTTTAATATCTCTACATAGATTTATCTTTCTTTAGTGCATGTTTTTTATATGCTCTTCTTAATTCCGCGGTTACTTTAAAATTCATGATAACCAACTGATCAGAAGGATACTTAGTCAAATTAGTAATCTTACTTTCATTCATTCTAGGTGCGGTACCTAAACCAACTTGAGCTTTCTTAACTTTTATTGCCATGAGCATTACTTTTCTATTAGAAGTAATAATATCTAGTTAAGTAATTAACTAAATAGTTAATTAACCAATATACGCAATTAATTATATGCGTTCAAATATTAGATACCAACTTATGTGAAAGTTTTCAACTCTAATCGGTAAATTGTTCATGATACTATAACGTATAAATTAAATAGATTTACACAACTCATTAATAACCTGACATAAATATTTATTTTATTACTTTACAAGCATTCTTTAATATTCCCATCTTCTTTGCCATCCCAGAGCAAACAGATCTGAAAAACAGATTGATACGTTTGAAAATATTTCCAGAATAATGGCATCATAGTACACAAAAGCTGGGTTTATACAATTTTAATATAATAACGCCAGTTCTCTGTATTATTTATTGTAAATCAGTCATATATATATTATTTAATAGAAGGGTTTTTCTCTTTTAGTCCATAAGCTGTAATTCCAGCTATTAGATTGACTAGAAAATTAGGTATACTTCTGTGCCTGGAATGTTCTATCTGGCTAATATTTTTAAGTTGATCTATAATAGTTTCAATTATAGAGCGCTTTCTTAGCATCAATTTGTCCCAGATCGTCATGAAAGCATTTTTCATATTTTTTCTGATTTGGGTAATCAACCTGACCTGATATTAAATTGTTGTAAATCAGTCAAATAAATCCCGAACTCACGTTATTATAATTGGCTTAATAGTGCAATACAATTTAGAAAAATAGACCAATATGTTGTTCGAAAGCTAAATCTCTGGAACCGAGTCAAACATATGGCAAAGAAAAGAAAGTATCTATGGCTATCAACAAAGGAGCTACATACTCAAGGACTCTACAAAGTCAGTGGCCATCTTTACTATAGTTGATAAGGCTTCGCATGCTGCATGTATGTTGACATTTGCGTTGATCATCGGAAAGCCGTATGAAGGAAAACTTCACGTACGGTTTGATGAGGAGGTGGAGGAAACCGGGTAAGTAGGCGCCTCTGCCTTACTCTACACCATAGCTTTTGACTATAGCAGCTTAGAGTCATTTGCAACCAGTGCCTGAACACAGATTGCGGAGGACCTACCTCCATCTTAAGTACTGCTTGGCTGCAGCACACGGTACCCTTTATCACTGAACACTTTACCCATCAAATTTTTACATAAATTTTCTACAGGGCATCTATCATTAACCTTACCTGTGGTCAGTTGGAAGTGCATTATCTCTCCTAAATCATTGACTATGAGATGTAATTTTAATCCAAAAAACCAGCCGGTGCTAGTTTTACCTTTAGTGGCAATTGATTTGAAAACCTTGTGGACATAGGATCTTTTCACGTTACAAACCTTGATAGCCGTTGCATCCATAAAGTAACAGCCTGTTTGCGTTTTGGAAAGACTTTTTGTGAAAAAGTAAAAAGGGAGCACTGTTCTCTGAATCAGAGATATAAATCTACTATAGCTTACTAGATGGCCAAAGTCATTAGAATGAAACTGTTGTAAATGAACATAATAAGATTTAAAATTTCTAAAGCCAATTACATGAAAGGCAATCAGTATGGTCATTATTTCGATCAAAGACAACAAACAAATTCTAGTAGGTTTTCTTTTAGAACTGGTGGCTCTGTCCCATTAAGTGTCGAACGTTTGTATTATAAGATTATCTTAATTAAAGAGCTGGAATAAGGTCGCTCAAGTGCTGGTATTAGATACCGTTTTACACGTTCCGCCCCCAGCTCTTTAATTAAGATAATCTAATAATACAAACGTACGACACTTAAAACAAAAGACCTGAACTGGTTAACAGTTGTTTTTCCATATAGGGCATAAATTTTATGAGAAATGCATCAACAGAATAATATATTTCAACTAATTTTGCTACATGCATAACTGGCTCCTTTGGATAATCTGGTTAGCTATTTCATCTCCAAATTTAAAACACAAAGGAGCTTTTTTTAAAGTCTAATCCAGAACTCACGTTAATACAACTTATAGATGCAATAGAACCATACTGTGTTAATGGCATCTAGAAATCCAGTTAATCCATTAATACAAGCAATAAAATATTTTTTCTGGTACTTATCTTACGATATTGAATATTTTACGTTAGGACTAAATTAGACTGATTAATATGACCAAAATACTTACCTTAATTTTAGACGTATGTCATAATTTTTTTCTCTTCTTTATTCGTTCGTTCTTGTCTTTCTACATTTCTTATGCTTGCGCATAAACTTATGATGCTAGCTATTAGTCCTATGAGTGCAGCTATAAGTCCTATTATAGCTGTCATCAGGTAGAGTATCTATTTTTAATTATTTCCAAAGTTAATTTTAAATAGTAATATTACTTTGTAACATGAATTCCGACCGGCTTTATTGCATAAATAGGTTTAACCTGAGTCGTATGTTTATAGAAGTTTTCGAACTGTTTAGTCCAAATTATTGTGGTATATTATGTGAATCAACTAACGAATGGGCAAATCACTATGGGACAATTATTACATACAAATGCCAGAACAACGAAGTCAGTCCGTAGAGCAATACGTCTATGTAAAGATCTAATCTGTGATGATCCTCTATTTGTTTTAACAGAAGCTGGAGGTATTCGTTCAGGTTGGTTCAATGATATTAAACCTGCGTTTGGTTTGTCAGGCAGTAAAATTGAAGAAAAGATTTTGTTTGGTAAGGAATTAGAGCCACGAAACTATTATCAAAACTATAACCATGTTTAATCAGAAAGTAATAACAGCTCTGTTTATTTTTTTAGGCTTGATTTTTAGTGTATTTGGTAAACCTAATAAGGTTTATGTCTTACAATCTATTCATACACATGGTTGCCATGGTATGGAAGTGAACTATGGTATGTCGCATAAAATGCATGGGGTTTCTGCAGGCTATGTATATCATATGAATGAAATATGGCATATGAAAGTATGTGGTGGGTTTTCTAAATAAAACCTATTAACGGTATACCATACCTACCATTACAATTTGTTGAACCACTATGAGTCTACCTTTTTGAATTGTTTAGTAGGTGGTCAAGGAGCTACAAGTTCCATCATGCCTGTTGGGAGCATTGTGCTAAACGTTTGAATATAGGTATTGAATTAGGACTAGAGGTAGAAAAAATATCACAGACTATTTATTGTTAGTGATTTTGGCAGAAATACCTATTTCTTTTTGGATAAGGATGATGTTTTAATTATAGATTTTCAGGAGGCTTTCGTGTTACCTTTTAACTGCATCAGTTATGAGCATTGTACAAAATAAAAATTATATAGCAACATTTTTTGTTACTTCTCTTTATTCTTGTCCATGCCTTTATCCATCAGTTTTTCAAACAATTCTTTACTCAGGTACCCTTTATCACTGAACACTTTACCTATCAAATTTTTACATAAATTTTCTACAGGGAATCTATCATTAACCTTACCTGTGGTCAGTTGGAAGTTCATTATTTCTCCTAAATCATTGACTATGAGATGTAATTTTAATCCAAAAAACCAGCCGGTGCTAGTTTTACCTTTAGTGGCAATTAACTTAAAAACCTTGTGAGCATAGGATCTTTTCACGTTACAAACCTTGATAGCCGTTGCATCCATAAAGTTATTTTCGTTTTGGAAGGAAGCACTGTTCTCAGAACCAGAGTAAATCTATAGCTTACTAGCTGGCCAAAGTCATTAGAATGAAACTGTTGTAAATGAACATAATAAGATTTAAAATTTCTTAAGCCAATTACATGAAAGGCAATCAGTATGGTCATTATTTCGCTCAAAGACAATGAACAAGTTCTAGTAGGTTTTCTTTTAGAACCGGTTAACAGTTGTTTTTCCATATATGGCATAAATTTTATCAGAAATTAATCAACAGCATAATATCTCAACTAGTTTGCTTACATTCATAATTGGCTCCTTTGGTAATTTGGTTAGGTATTTTCTCCAAATTTAAAACACAAATCAGCTTTTTTAATCTTTGTAAAGTTTAATCCAGAACTCAAGGTAAATACAACTTATAGATGCAATAGAACCGTACTGTGTTAATGGCATCAAGAAATCCATTAATACAAGCAATAAAATATTTGTTCTGGTACTTATCTTACGATATTGAATATTTTACGTTAGGACTAAATTAGACTGATTAATATGACCAAAATACTTACCTTAATTTTAGACTTATTGTAATGACTTCACTCAGCTTATAAATATAAAATTTATTAAAGTGAAGATCAAGCTAAAACAGAACACTCGTTCCAAGATCAGGTAGTAATTCATCCTTTAAGCAATAAGTGCATGCTATTTCGTACCGTTTAGTACTAGGTAAATTTTCATCTTTTATAACAGCTTCTGCAGTTTTCTTTGCATCTATTGCTCCAAGCAATATTTAGCTTAAAATTATCTGCTTTTCATTTTATAAAACATTAGAGGTCTTTCTTTCCAAAATTTTATAGTAAGCTTTTCTGTAATGGAGACTTTTTTTTATCAGATTATCCACGCTGGCGTATAACACATAATCCACGAATTATACGCAAGAAAATACGTTAGTAAGTCACCCTTTTAAGTAATATATGCATGCTATTTCGTACCGTTTAGTACTAGGTAAATTTTCATCTTTTATAACAGCTTCTGCAGTTTACTTTGCATATATTGTTCCAAGCAATGACCAGCTTAAAATTATATATTTATTTTTAAAAGATTAGAAGCATTTCTTTCAAAATTTTATAGTAAGCTTTTCTGTGTAATAGAGACCGTTTTTT